>JAQZBX010028870.1:0-27598 GCA_029593785.1 Cabassous unicinctus
AGAGTTGTTCTGTGGCCTAGCATGTGGTCTATCTTGGAGTATGATCCATGTGCCCTCGAAAAGAATGTAAATCCTGTGTACCTGGGTATAGTGTTCCATATATGTCTATTAAGTTCAGATCCTCCAATGTATTGTTGAGAGTCTTTGTTTCTTTATTGATTCTCTGTCTAAATGTTCTGTCTAATAATGATAATGGTGTATTAAAGCCCCCTGCTATAAGTGTATAGGCATTTATTTCTCCACTTAGCTTTTCCAGCGTTTGCCTCATGTATTTTGAGGCACCCCGATTAGGTGCGTAAATGTTTATGATTGCTCTCTCTTCTTGAGAGGTTAGACCGTTTACTAATATATAGTGTCCATCTTTGTTTCTTATAATAGTTTTGCATTTGAAGTGTATTTTGTCTGATATTAGAATAGCTACTCCTGCCCTTTTTTGGCTATTGTTAGCTTGTAAAATTGTTTTCCAGCCATTTACTTTCAGTCTCCTTGAGTCCCTGGGTCAACGGTGGGTTTCTTGTAGACAGCATATAGATGGATATTGTTTATTTATGCATTCTGTCAATCTGTGTCTCTTGAGTGGTGAATTTAATCCATTCACATTCAGTGTTATTACTCTCAATGAATTTTTACTTCAGCCATATTTTCTCTGGATTAATGTATGTCATATGTTGTTTTGTTTCTGTTTTTGTCTTTTTAGATGTTTTTAAACTATCCTCCAACTCTCTCTTCCTTGATTTTTCCTTTCAACTTGTAGAACTTCCTTTAGTATTTCTTGAAGTGCCGGTTTCTTATTGGCATAATTTCTTAATTTCTGTTTATTTGTGAATATTTTGAACTCTCCATCATTTTTGAATGCCAGTTTTGCTGGATAGGGAATTTGTGGTTGGAAGTTTTTTTTCTTTAGTACTTTGACTATGTCATACCACTGTCTTCTTTCCTCCATGGTTTCAGATGAGAAATCAGCATTTAATCTTATTGTGCTTCCCTTGTATGTGATGGTTCTCTTTTCTCTTCCTGCATTGAGTATTTTCTCTTTGTCCTGAACATTGGAAATTTTGACAAGTATATGTTTTGGAGTTGGCCTGCAGGGATTTATACTGTTTGGGGTGCACTTTGCTTCCTGGATCTGCATATCCATCTCTCTCAATAGCATTGGGAAGTTTTCAGCCATTATTTCCTTCAACACTCCTTCTATTTCCTTCCCCTTCTCTTCTCACTCTCGGATGCCCATAATGTGTATGTTTGTTCATTTTGTGTTGTCAGTTAAATCCCTTTATCCGTGCTGGATTTTTTCTATTTTTTTGGCTATCTATTCAATTATCTGTTTGATTTCAGCTGTATTGTCTTCCACATTACTAATTCTTTCTTCTGCCTGTTCAAATCTGCGTGACTCCAGGGTCTTTTTCACCGATGGGATCCTAAATAGGCTTGTGGAAACTAATCAAGCCCTACCCACTTCCTGATCTCTCCAGGAGATCTGAATCTTTGATGCTTGTCAGTGCAGAGTGATAAAATTGGCTGACTCTGCCCCCTCTGGGGCCAGGTCTCAGTGTCAGCAGGCTGCTGGGTAAATCAGGTTTCCTCAGCAGATTCGCCTCTCCCCTCAGCCTGGTGCTGTTTCAAGCCAGCTTATCTGCTCCCCATAGCTATTTTGTCATCCAGGCAGCCAAATCCACAGAAGTTAAACCCCTCTCCACCTTCTGTCAGAGCCCTCCCTCCCTCAGAGTATGCTCCATCAAACCGGGGGCAGGAGTGACGGGTGTAGGATTCACGGCTCCAACCAGCTGTTTTCTGTGTGGCCGGGGCTCAGCCATCTGTGTTAACCACCACAGGCAGGCTCAAAACTCATGAATCTCCACTGATCACTCCACGCCATTGATCTGCCCACTGCTAGATGACCAAAGCTTCTCGCTCTGTTCACCCACAGCACAGACCCTCAGGTAGGACCCTGTGCACAGTTGGCCATCCCCGGAGAGCTAGTCAGTGAGTACCCTCCTAAACCGATGCCATCTTCCCTTTGTTGACTTTTAATATCCAATTGTCTTTCAAAACTATTCAACTAATATCTTAAAATATTTGTGCAAATTCTTTATCTTTCTCATTTCCAGTTATTCGGCTGCTTATGCAAGTGTCTTCTTTGTTTTCCAATTCTTACATATTTATTTTCTTTGTCATGCCTCAACATACTACCTAATAAAAGTTGTGAGAGCAGCTTGCTTTTTTCTGGTTCCCTCTCAAAGGATGTTTCCATCATGGATATTTTAAGTTCTCTTATGTTTTACCTAGGATAGTTTCCTTTTATTAGATACTTTTCTCAAAGTTAGTATTTTCCCTTCTAAACATTTCATAAATTTTCATCATAAGGATTTTACTGAAAAATAAATCTTTTCTTTAAACAAGTCATGATGATGGATATTTCAACTTTAAGCTTTGTGGTTCACATGAATTACAATATTTCATTTTCTAATTTTAAGTGATATACATTTCTGAGATTAATACAGCTTGATCACGATATTCTGTATTTTGTATACACCATTGTGATGTTTTGTACAATTTTTGCATAAACATTAATTTCTTTTGGAAAACCTATTGAAATATCCTCATCTATCAAGTTTTGTTTTTCCTACAATCTTCTGCTCACAGTCTCCTTTCTTCTTTTTCTAATTTAGAATCTTACATATGTCTTCTGTACATCTCTCATGCTAATTCCTACTTCATTGTTACAAAGTGGAAATCTCATAGTGCCTTCCTTTGTAGAGTACCCAAATTAAGTACAAGTGGGCAGTTAAGATCTAAGAATTTATATATTTTCCTGATTCATAACTCTTATTTGACATTGTTTTATCTCTGTGCCTGAAGTATTATGGTTACTCACATGGTTTCTTTTTAATATTCTTTATTTTCCTTCAAATGAAAGAATATGCTTTTCCTAAAAACATAATATAAATATTTACTTGCAATATTAGTCCCTTCATTTACTCTGTTTTCCTTATTCTTTCCAGATATTGGCACTCTTAATTCATTCCTCCTTGTTATGTCTCTGTTTTCCTCTTTATTAAATATAGTCACATTTATTTTATTGTCTTTCTTTCTGTAAATTTTCTCCACAATAATTTCCTCTACTATATTTGATATACTTTAAGCACCATATTTATAAACAATCAGATATGTAAAGTCTCTTTATTGCTCATGCTTTCAACTTAAATTCTAAGAGGCCATTACTTAAAAAACATTCCCAAAATGTTTCCTCATATTTTCTTCTAGGAGTTTTATAGTTTTAGTTCTTATGTTTTACTTTTGATCCACTTTTAGTTAATTTTTATATATGGTGTGAGCTATGGAAACACTTGCATTTGCTTACATGTGGATTCCATTCCAGTCTTCCCAGAATCATTTTTTGAAGAAACTGTTCTTCTCACTTAGAGTGAAATTTTCCAGATGAATACTACTTGGTGTTACAAAATTTTTCATGGTTAAAACTCATTTAAATTGCTAAATAACTCAATAGATGTAAATCTAATAAGATAGGATATGTTCTTTAATAATGTTTCAGATTACAAATTGGAACTATTGTTTAAGAACTCCACACTTACTGAGTTATGGTGTAGAATATCAGTGTTAAGGAAGAATGTGAATAATTATATAAAGTGATAATACCCATTCCTTTTTCTTACATACTGTGTAAGGTCATATTTTCTTCACACGCTTCAGATAAAAACATAAAAGAATGTAATAAAAAAAAGTTGTTAGGAAAATTCAGTTTTAAATTTTTTAGAGATTTCAAAATATTAAACCATTTCTCTCATTTCAATAATTTTATTTTGGTCTTGTGAAATAATGTATATTAATATGCATTATTTCAGTAAAATAATTGATTTATTACTGTCAAATTACATATGTAGTTATATGTAGTTTTAATTTCTAATTTAGTGATTTTCAATAGATATAACATTTAGAGTTATGTTATTTGGGGTTTCCAATAATTATTTAAAGTGTAATGTGATCCTGAAACCACAATCATGAGAAAAGAGGATTAATGTAAATTTAATTGTTAGGTTCTGCAATATATCAAGGAATCTCAGGTAGTACACTTTTGTACATATTTTGTCTACTATTCCTCACTTTTGAGTGCTAAATTTCCATAAAATAATAAAAAAAATATATGGCACTAGTAGACTCCTGGCTATCATTTTCCATTATGCTCTTCTCCAGATGCAAATCTGATCAGTGCCTCAGTGTATTTTGATTCATTTTGAAATACTCTTGCATAGCAGGAGATTTTGCAGCCTATATCAGGCTGAGAAAATCTTCATAATTCTATTTTAAGTCAAAGGGGTTTCTGCTTTCAAAGATTTGAATTCTTTTCTCCACTCACCAAATGTTCACTGTCAATTTATGTAAGTATATTGATAATCTGTGGGTATATAAGGAGATTTAGGTTCGAGTTTCATCTCCAAGATTTTTTTTTTGGGAGTTTCTTAATATCTCCTGTATTCTGATTCTCTCTAAATTGACATTTGTTAATAGGAATTTTCAGAAAATTACACATGGATAATTCAGAATTGCCTTTGGACATAGTAACTTAAAATACAGGGGTACCTTTCATTATTGTCATATACTATGTAAAAATATCTCTTCAACACATTTTGATAAGGCCAAGTCTTTGCTACCACCAATTATAATTGCTTTCTTTTTCAAATACATTCTGATATGTACCCTATTTCTCTTTAATTTAGTAGTTACTGTGTGTATTTGATGTTGTCTATAATTTTCAACATTATATGATGTTCTTTCATGTCATAATGTTAGTCCAAACACTTAAAAATATTTTATTGGAATTTGCATAATATTATGGATATATTATATTATAAATTATATATATTTATAATATGTAAAATTGAAAATGTACTATATTAGCAGTGAACCTGTGAGATTTTTTGCCTTTTGTAAACTTTAACAAAAAAAAAATGTTAATTTTTTTATGTTAAGCATTATTTCATATTTAACTAATCTCAAAAGTATAGCCAGTGAATACTTACAATTAAGGAGTTTAGGGAAAACTGGCTTCTGCAGAGGTTTTAATCATGATTCCTTCATTTCTCCTGAGAGGGATGCTCCATATGTTTTCTTTATAGGGAATAACCATATGTACAGAGAATCAAGATGCAGAATTGTTCAGATGGTTAAGAATAAATGCATTTATCCTCTCATATAAGTTCCCTGCATATAAAAATTAAGTAATTCTGTAATGAAGCTCCTCAAGATAATTAGATTTAGATTTGAAAGTATAATTAAGACTGAAACCCGATTTATTTATAATTTACAAATTTATTTTAATTCTCCCTGATAAGTGACTCTGTGAATTTTATTCTGTGAAAAAAGAGGCTGGATCATGGATTTTGTAAAATCTTTATAATTGCGCAAAGAACATATTCATGTTAGAGAAGATAATCATAACTCTTCATTTCTCAGGTATATTTGTATGTATAAATTTGTGTTTTTCATTGAACTGGTTAAAGAAAAATTCACTGAACTAGCTGTGATAGGTTTCAAGATGTTTAGCATACTTTATTTCTGCTCCATGTGATAAATTGAAACAAGTTGTCTGAATGTTACTGACTTTGGTTTCATTATAGGTGATTGGATTTATTTTAACAAATAAATTTTATTAATACATATTAATAAAGCATGAATGCATCCATAGTGTACAATGAATGGTATTTGGTGCAATCACATATTTGTGCATTCATCACTTCAATCATTCTTATAGCACTTTCATTATTCCAATGATAATAATAAGCAAAAAACAAAACTCATTAGCTTTCAATCTCTCTGTGCTTCCTGTGCCATACATTGCTGCTCTTTTTTTCCTTCTCTCTAGTATATTTGTATTTTTATTTTGTAAAAACAATCTTATGTATGCAATATCATTCATATTCATGCTTTGCATAAGGTTTTACTACTTTATACATCCTATGTTCCAGTTTTTAGCTTACTTTCTAATAATATACATGACGTTACACTTTCCCTTTCAACCACTGTCATACCCATCCAATAACTCTGCTAGTTACCAACACCATGATGTGCTTTCACCATTTCTATTTATTTCCAAAAATTTACAAGCAACTTTTTTTACCAATTCTGCATAGATTAGCCCTCAGCTTTCCTTTATCAACCCTCCTATTTTCTGGTGATGTGTTTTAAAAATGGTACCAGATTAAATGTTTATTATATGTAGTCTTTACTCAATGTATGGAAAATATGTTACACTCAAAACCATTAAGACTGAAATATTACTTGAACTAGATTGTAAAGGACAGTTAAGATATTGATAGGCAACTGTGAGTTAGCAAAGCATTTCTGAGAATTCAATCCATGTTTAAAAAAAATGTTTTCACTGGAGATATCAGTGAAGTTATGAAGTTATGCACAATTTCTCATATTTATATACTGGGTATGAGAAATAGATATGTTCTATATTTTGAATATACTACTGTAGTTCATTAGTTTAACAACTCCTGAGAAATAATTATCTCACTCACTTTTTTAATCTCCATTTTAAAACTGTAAAGTAAATAATTTCTAAATGTTCTTGACATAATAAGGACCAGAGAAAAAATCCTGAGCTCTCTCTTGTATTTCTCTTACACCCAAGGATCTGTATTTTTCCATTACGATGCACTCAAAGTACATGCTTGTTAAATTTACCCTAGGAAAACTTGGCAATTTCTGAGGAAAAAGGAGATATAAAATCTCAAGAGATGGAAGGGAGAAATAAGACTTCTAAGGAAAAATGAAAAAGTGTGGTTTTGATGAAGAAAATTTTAAAATCATCTGGAATTTTGGATATTTCTAATAACTTGCCTTTGGGTCGATAGTATCAACTTAAAAACTAAATATTGGAATTGGTATTTAATAAAATATTCTGCCTTAAGTACTTTTCCTCTTAGAAAATGAGGTCAATAGAAGAAATATGCATAATAGAAAGGTTATTATAGAAAAAAATTGCATAAAATATTTCTTAAAAATACTAGAAATTCATGGAATTATGTTCAATTAAATTAAATTATTATAATTAACATCCACATCTAATGCTAAACAAATAGTATCTATCTTTAATTACAAATAGATTATATTAAAAACATATTATTAAGAATACACATTCTTAATAGTTATTACCCTTATATTATAAGTTTTCCACCTTAAAAAATTAAATTGTTCTGAAATGAAGCCCTTCATGATAATTTAGTCTTAGAGTTGAAAGTATAATTAAGACTGATACCATATTTATTAATATTTATAATTGTGAATGCTTCAAGGCATTCACAAATAGTTGCGGTTAAAATAGTTATTTTGAATAAGGAGAATTCAGTAAATTGTAGGAAAGCATGTCGATAAGATATCTAAACAGGAATTTGTCCTTCATCCAAATATTGGGTTTCATTTCTTAATGTAGGAAGAGATCTCTGAGGAGGAGTGGTATTAGGTGGGATGCTCTACTTATACACTGTGTGCAGGTGAGAAGGCAAACAGTACCGGATATACCTTCTTGCCATAGTATTAGTCCATACTAGAGAGCAAGGCAATTCTGTAATACACTGTAAGAGAAAAATGGAATCAATTATTCTTTGAATAAAATCAAATGCATTTTGGAATGTGGGGCAAAGGAGGAAAGAATAGGATGACACAGATGTCTTATATTGAAACTGAAATGAAAGAATAGTGAGATATATCTATCTGGACTCTTTTATACTAATTATTCTCAGAAGAAACTCAGATTCTTTGATTAACTTTATTATAGGAATTGTTTCTAAGTCACCTGGATAAAGAACCAGATATATCAGTGAAGCTCCTATCACCTGATACCTACAGAAGATAAGTAATAGCTGTAGAATGTGCAAACAAATGGGGGTGATACAGAGAATATTTGGGATGACTATTCACTAAGGAAAAAAGACAAAAAGAATCATTGGGTGTGTCAAGGCAGAATTTGAAAAGATATTTTACTGAAATAGTCTAAATGTCACTCCATAATTAAAATGCTTATGGGTCTTAATTTTATATGAAATGATTTAATGAATTTAATCCTATGAATGTACTAATTCTCAACTCCTGTGACAGTTGAATTTAACATATTGGAACATTTAGAAAAGGAAATGAGAAAAGAAATAAATTCATCCATTGATTTCTAGTACAGTCTCTTTTTTATACTAATTCTGTCAGACAGAATTCCTTATGAAAAGCCATATATTGATAAAATGGTGGCATTTTATTTGTGAGTAATATGGATTGACTCTATGTAGCTTTCAGTATATTTTTTCATATTATAATTTGACTATAGGGAGACTGCAACATTTTAGAAGACATGGACAATCTCACTATCGTCACAGAATTCCTCCTAATGGATGTCTCGTCCTCCAGGGACATCCAAGTCTTGCAAGGTCTCATGTTCTTAGTGTTTTATCTAAGCATCCTGACTGGGAATCTTTTAACTCTTACTACCATTGTAACCAACCCACATCTACACTCTCCAATGTATTTCTTTATTGGAAATTTATCTATCATAGACCTTTGCTGTATTTCAGTTAATCTTCCCAAACTGATTTTAAATTCTCTGACAGGCAATAAATCAATTTCTCTCATAGTATGTGCCTCTCAGATACTCCTGTTTATCTTCTTTATATCCACAGAGTTTTTCTTCCTTGTGGTGATGTCCTATGATCACTATGTTGTCATTTGACACCCTCTGCACTATGGGCTTATCATCACCCCACGTCTGTGCATACAGGCAGCTGGTGGCTCATGAGCAAATGGGTTGGCCAATTCTGCCATCCACACAGGCAACATGTTCAGGCTTCCCTTCACAGAGTCCAATGTGATCCATCAATATTTCTGTGATGTGCCTCAAACTTTGAGGATCTCCTCATCAGATGTTCAGTTTCCAGATTTGATAGCCTTACCTATAATGCTTGTATTGTATTGGTATATTCTGCCTTTTTGCTTAAGTCCTATATCAACATATTTTCAATGGTGATTAGTATGCATTCTGTTGAAGCCTGTAACAAAGTCTTATCCACCTGTACCCAGCATTTGGCAATAATAATTTTGTTTGTAATATCTTTTTTAACTGTTGTTTTTGGTCCCACTGCACATAAAGCATCTCTCAGTAATCTTCTCATGGCTGTGTTCTACAACATGGTTCCCCCATTCATAAACCCCATCATCTATAGCCTCTGGAACAGAGAGATTAATAATGCTCTTGGCAGAATGCTCCACAGAGATTTTGAATTCCTGAGTAGGGTTTGTTTTCTAACTAAAATATTCTGAAAAATTTTGAAACAATTTTAATTGATGTTTGATATATATTCTTTTTAAATTTTTAAAAATATATATTTTTAAAGATGCTTAGATTACATAAATGTTACACAAGAATTACAGGGATTCCCATGATCTCCACCTCCCATACCTCCCATAACATCTCACAGAAACATCTTTCATTAGTGTGGCACATCACCTGCAATGGATATACACATCCTGATGCTTTGCCACTAAGCATAGACCACAGTTCACATCGTAGACCACACTCTCTCCCACACAGTTCTGCATGGTATATGCTAATGTAAAATGGCCTATATACGTCGCTGCAATGTCATTCAGAACAACCCCCAAGTCCTGAAAAAGCCCCTGTATTACAACTGCCCTTCCCCTCCCCACCCTAAAAGCATCTAGTGTCCACTGGCTCCACCTCACTGTTATAATTTCTTCCATTGCTTGAATCAGAATATGTCTACAACAGAATACCATTATGTCTACTCTAGTCCATAGCTCTTCCCCCAATCCTGAGGGGACTGGAATGGTGATGTCCACTCCACTTCCAAGGAAGAGTGGGCTTATATCCCATGTATATGGTGGATGGGATTAGCCTGTATGCACCTGCAGGATCTCTCCATTTCCTGGGATGGCCATTGTCCATCATCGTCTCCTCACCAGGTGACTTGGATGAGTCCATTGAGCTGTAGAGTAAGAGTTGCAGCTCCACCAAGATTCCAGGCACAGCTGGCACATAAGCAGGCCAGAGGCTCCAGTCTCTGGAAGTACAACTACAAACTCCAGCATCATATATGGGCATGATATATGTTCTTAAAAGTGAAACTATCCCCATTACATATCTAGTTTTGTTAACATATAATCTTTTAAGTATTTTTTTTTGCATGTGTGATAGAGAGCTATAAATTTCTACATCTTAAACTTTCAAATCTATACTCATGTGTAATTCATGGATTCATCTGGAAAAGGTTTTCCTCATTGTTAAATTATTTTTTGATAACATTTCAAGTGGTTTTGAACTAAAAACAAACAATGATATTACATGGAGAAGACCATGGGTCAGTCTTTTAACAGTTGTCTATGAATTTGAGACCTTGTCTAGGTAGTGGATACTGCCACCCTGGAAGAGAATATTGAGTGTTTTGAATTAGAAAATTAAATTCAAATAACATTTTTGCCTTCACCTTTTTATAAATATATATACAAAGCAATAAAGTATTTAGAATTGATCCACAACTACAGAATAAGAACACAGAAAGCTTATAGCACAATACCCATCCTAAAGCTTCTTTCCTCATTGAAAAATGAACAATAAACACCTGGCCCTCAAAGTAGTGTATCCTTTCGATGTTTTTTTTTTCTTCATGTAATCTTATGTAAAATTTTCGTGTCATGCTCTATTCCTTCAAGCTTTAAGAACAATGCAAGATAAGTAATTACAGAGGGAAATATAGGCAAGGGGACAGTCTTAGGAATGCCTTTTGCCTTTCCTTGAGACCCACACATACCTCCTTTTCTCAGTTCCAGAAGAGTTGGGCTGGCAGGATAAAATACAGCCACCTATTAGATACAGGGCTGCTGGTACTTTGCTTCACCTATTACCATGAAAATATGTACATATTCACTGGATAAAGATTCATTCTATTAGGCATGGTTTATTTCATCCAGCTCCCACACCCTGGTGGTATATCTGTCCATGGTGGGGAGGGAGCCATGTTTCTCCAAAAGGACACAAAAACACTGAAAATTGTGCTGTCCTTAAAATAGCTCCCTGCATCAGCCACTGATTGAGACCTGCTGGCTATGGGTACCCAATGCTTCCTAGTAAAATTGATCTTGCTCTGTCTCTTGTCTATGTGAATAAAACATTGTTCCATCCATTGTTATGTGAGAAGTGCTTCTGTTGGTGCCACCAACAACAGTATTTGAGTGAGTTGACATCTATTTAGGTGTCTCTTTCTTTCTGAGAGATTGGTGTAATTAAAGGGATCACCAAAAAATGCACACCGTGGCATGGTTTGGAGGTATTACAGATTATCAGTTCCCAGGGTGATTCCAGCTCCCATGGGAGTGATTGGGTTACTGAGGAACTACCTTATCTCTGGTTACATGGGTCAGGTCAGAGCTAAACAGATTCTCTCTTAACAGGGATGAAATTATGCCTTACATAAGAGAGGAGATGAGGAAGATAGGTTCTAGTAAAAGTAGGGAAACTAAACTTGGTTCCAGGAACCTGCACACTCCCCTGCCACTCACTGACACTGATGGTGTCTCAAGGGTCACAAGATACTCCACATGACAGTATTGGGCCACCATGCAGGGAGTTCTGCCAGGTCTAGGCTGTTTGATAACCCCAGAATAGACCTGAAACCAACATCTGATGGTACTGTTAAAATCCAAACGATTATAATGAGGTATTTTACTGATAACAAAATACAGAATTTAAAAGATAGATATTGGCAGAAACCAGGGGAGGATCATGGAATTTGGTTAGTGCATCTGTTCAATGAAGAAGCATTGCAGACTCAGAGGTCTGAGGCCCAGTGGTAAAAGTTAATTATTTACCCTCTGCTACAAGACATTTTTGCCTGCAACAAACAGGACCTCTAGCATGGTGGAGAAAAATCAAACCCATGCCACTTTCATTCTGATTTGCTGGGTGAGTGAGAGTTATATTCAAAACTGACAGAGACTTTCCCCAAATATAAAATCTGTTCCAGATCTATAGCCATCTGAGGGTAAAGGTGATTGACATTTGGTTGTATGATCCCACACTTGGGCAGGATGTGGATGGGGATGATCCTGTCTAGAACAGCATTAGAGGTATTCATAACAGAGGATCTCCCCAACTGAAGGACATTCTGTCCCTTTTGTTGCCCATGGATGATGATGGGGGAAAGGGTAAGAAAGCTCCACCATAATGTCCTACTCTGGGGTGGAAATAATAAGGAAGTGTCAATTTTCTTCACTGAGGCAGGCCAGATGGGACAGGACCCAGGAGCTGAGCAATGGGAAGCCTGCCCCGAAAAGTCCATAAGGGAAACACAAAGAGCAGCCAGGTAAGATCAAAGAGGGGATAAGGCCCACCTGCTCAGCAATGTTTTATTTTATTTATTTATTTATTTGTTTGTTTGTTTATTTATTTATTTATTTATTTATTTTAAAGAAACTTTAGATTACATAAATGTTACATAAAAGATATAGGGGATTCCCATATGCTCTTTCCCTACCCCACTCACACTTTCCCATAAAAACAACATCTTTCATTTGTGTAGTACATTTGTTACAAATTTGGTTACAAAAATGAGATAAATAGAGCAGAATGTAATAGAAATCTATAGAAGAACACTACCAACACTGCTGGTCAAAAAGGGGTTCACCTAAGTTGGGGTTTTAGGTGCTAGGGAGAACCATAAAGGAGCAGGAAGAAGAGGGCTCACAGGACTGGAAATATTTAGAATCCAACACTCCCACTATCTACTCATCCTTAGGTTCTGAACATTGTCAGGAAGGAAGGAAAACATCAGTTAATAAATCCTCTTTGGACCCCGACCAGGACAAAGAGGAAGACAATTCCAACTTTGTGTGTGATGTGTCATATAGGGACAATAACCCCCTGCACCTATATCCTGATCTGATTACCTGTAAAATAAATGTCTAAAGGTGGGGGCAAGGTCCATGGATCCCTTCCAAGGATATGAGGCCCTATGTTCCCAGTCAGCTAAATGGGAAAATGTGGGGGATCCAGACCTTTAGGAGACTAATAGAATTGCCCAAGTTACATTAATCTTGGTCCCCTGTAGGGACACGGGCAAAGGAGAGGTATTGAGGATTTTAGGTGGATGCAGTGACCCATGATAGAAATTTGAACATATGCTTGTGGGTAAGGAATTTGGGAACATTTCAGGAGCCAGTGATATTGATTCTGACTGCTGAGTGCAAAAGTACTGACATTTTGGCTACCTGCTTCTTGGATGCCCACAATCACATGAGGGTGTAAGTCCCTTTACAAAGAGGAATTTGAGCCATAACCACAGTAGGTGTGTCCACTGCTGCCCACCACCACAGTTGTCACTGCCCTGCAGAATTATGCAACAAAAACTGTACTGCCACCCAGGTGGAGAATAAAGGACTTACTTTGTTGTTTGAGACTTAATATAGGAAGGAGTGTCAAGAACCATCCTGCTGCAGTTAAAAGCCCATTTTGCCCTATATTAAAGGTCTCAGGAATCTGGTAATTGTCAGTCACACTTTGCCTCTGTAGTAATTGATATCACTGCTTTTACTGAAGCAGAGGCAGCCACACAGGTGAGGCTGATTTTGCCCTGGCTAAGAACTTTTTGTTCAGCCCTCTGCAGGTTAGGGCCAAGTTCAACATACATTCAGGTGCAACAGACTGATACATATATAGGGATACCCACAGAGATATATTGAGTCCCTGGCAATTTGTCCTCAAGGAGTAGGGTTAGATTACAAGTCTAATTACTCTAAAAGTACTTGCCATCCACTATATTGATAACACCCTCATTACAACACCTACTAAAAATATGGTTTAGCTACCCATACAAAACTCATAAATATTATGACATCTACAGATTGAGCAATTCACTCTGGAGAGGTCCAACCAATTGCCCAACAGGTAGAGTGTTGTTCTGGTTTGTCTTTTATGCACCCCAGAAAATTATGTACTTTTTAAAAATATATTTTTATTACAAAGTTGTGAACTTACAAAACAATCATGCACAAGTGTAGAATTCCTATAAAACAATTTTCACCAATGCACCACAGTGTTGTGGAACATTAGTTACAGGTTACAAGATAATATATTCAGACTTTTAACACCAACCATGGTCCATAGTATACACTTGGCATATTTTTTCTATACTCCCCAATTATTAACATAATATATCTTTGGCATTGATGCAAGAATATTACAGTATTGCTGTTAACTATAGTTCATAGGTTACATAAATTGTATTTTCTACATTCCAACAACCCTGCGATTTTGATGTACATCCATTCTAGTTCACAGAAGGACATACTTGCATTTGTACCATTACCCACAATTCTCATCCACCTCTGGGTTCACAATGTTATTCAGTCCCTAGATTATTCTATTTCTTTCAAATGACATTTGCATCCCTAGACTAAAGTTTTCAGGAACAATCCCATTTATAAGCCAGCTGCTACTCACTATAATGTGTTACCTTCAAATCTATTCTTTTCCACACATATACAGTAAAGTTAATTAAAACTTCTACATACATTAAGTATCAGTACCTCTTCACAGCCCTCTTCTTACCTCCTGATAACCTGTACTCTAGGTTTTAGCTCCAAGCATTTATTCATCATATTTAGTTCATATTAGTGAAACCATGCAATATATGTCCTTTTGCATCTGGCCTATGTCACTTAGCATAAATTCTTCAAGATTCATCCATATTATCATATGTGTTCCAATTTCTTTTCTTCTTACTGTGACATAGTATTCCATTGCATGTATATACCACATTTTGTTTATCCATTCCATTGTTAATGGACACTTGGGTTGCTTCCATTTTTGGCAATTGTGAATATTGCTAGTACAAACACTGGTGTGTAGATGTCTGTTCATGTCATAGTTCTCAGTTCTTCTGAATATATTACTAGTAAAGGAATTGCTGGATCATATGGTAGTTCTATATTTAGCTTTCTGAGGAATGGCCAAACTGTTTTCCACAGAGGATGTACAATTTTACAATGCCACCAACAGTGAAGAAGTGCTTCTACCTTGCCACATCCTCTCCAGCACTTACAGTTTTCTGTTATTTTAATAATGGCCATTCCATGAGGTGTGAGATGATATCTCACTGTCGTTTTTTTTTTTTTTTTTTTGCATTTCCCTAATAACTAGTGATATTTAATATTTTTACTTGTGATTTTAGACCATTTGTATTTCCTCTTTAGAGAAATAATGTCTGTTTAAGTCATTTGCCCATTTTTAAAGTGAATTGCTTGCTCTATTATTGTTGAGTTGTGTGATCTGTTTATATTTAATGGAAATCAAACCCTTATCGAGATATGTGGTTTCCAAATATTTTCTCCCATTGAGTTGGCTGTCTTATCACCTTGACAAGATTATTTGAATCACAAAAGTGTTTAATTTTAAGGAAATCCCATTTATCCATGTATTTTTCCCATTATTTGTGATTTCAGGGTAAGGTTTAAGAATGCACCACCTGCCACCAGATGTAGAAGATGTTTACCTACATTTTCTTCTAAGAGCTTTAAGGTTCTAGCTTTTATATTTAGGTCTCTCAACCATTTTGAGTTAATTTTTATATAACATTGAGATAGGGGTCCTCTTTCTTTATTTTGATCAAGGATATCCAGTTCTCCAGCACCATGTGTTGAATAGACAGTTCTGCCCCACCTGATGGTTTTTACAGTCTTGTCAAAAATCAGTTGACCATAGATGTGGGGGTCTCTTTTCTGAATGCTCAATTTAATTCCATTGGTCTATATTTTTAGCTATATGCCAGTACCAAGCTGTTTTTGTTTTTTAATCAATGTAGGTAGGTAATATGATTTAAAGTTCAGAAGTGAAATTCCCCTGAATTTGCTTTTCTTATTGGAATTTTTCTGGATGTTTGGGGTCACTTAAACTTCCAAATAAATTTGATAATGGTGTTTTCCATATCTTTAAAAAAAAAAGGCTTGTGGAACTTTTATTGGGATTGCACTGAATCTGTATATCAATTTGGGTGGAATTGACATCTTAATGATACTTAGATCCATGAGCATGGAATGTTCTTCCAATTATTTAGGTCCTTTTAAAAAAATTCTTTTAGCAATGCATTGTAATTTTCTGGAAAAATTTGCTTTACATCCTTGGTAAAATTATGTCCTAAATATTTGTTTCTTGTAGTCACTATTGTAAATGAAAATTTTTTTCCTGGCTTCCTCCTCAGATTGTGCATTGCTAGTGTATAGACACACCACTGAAGTTTATATATTAATCTTGTATCCTGAAACTCTACTGAGACCGTTTATTAGCTCTAGTAGCTTTGTTGTAGATATTTCAAGACTTTCTAGATATAGGATCATATCATCTGTGAATAGCAAAAGTTTTACTTCTCCCTTGCTGTTTTGGATACCTTTTATATCCCTTGCCTGATTGCTCTCCCTAAAACCTCTAGGGCTATATATATTAAACAACCGTGGTGACAGTGGGCATCTTTATCTTGTCGCTGATATTAATGGGGCAGCTTTCAGTCTTCCAACATTGAGTACAATGTTAGCACAATTCTGTATTAGTCAGCCAAAGGGGTGCTAATGTGAAATACCAAAAATGGGTTGCTTTTTACAAAGGGTATTTATTTGGGGTAGAAGTCCACACATTCCAGGCCATAAGGTGTAATGTTTCTTCTCTCACCACAGTACATTACCATGTGTTAGAACAAGACAGCTGCCGGCGTTTGCCAGGGATCAGGCTTTTGGGGTTCCTCTCTCCCTGGGGCTGCGTTTCTCTCTAGGCTTAGCTCCTCTTTCCTCCACAAGGTCAGCTGTAGATGATCAGGTGAATGGCTTGCCTCTCTTCTCCTGGGGCCTTCTTTCCAACATCAAACTGCTTCTCAAAAGATTGCTTCTACTCTGTTCTTGCCATGCCTTTTATATTTGATTCCCCACCCAACAAGGGGTGGGGCTCAATGCCCTAATGATGTGGCCCAGTCAACGCCCTAATCATAACTTAGTCATGCCCAGATTAACATATCAGTTTACAAGCATGATTCAATTATATTTTTGGAATTCATAATTACATCAAATTCCCCAACGGTTACACTGTGGGTTTTAAAAATATGGCTTTTATCGTGTTCAGAAAATTTTCTTCAATTCTTATATATTATAGTATTTTTATCAAGAATGGATGCTGTATTTTGTCAAGTTCCTTTTCTGCATCAATCATTAAGATTGTGTGACTTTTCTTCTTTGACATATTAATGTGGTGTATTATAATGATTGATTTTCTTGTGTTGAACCACCACATTATGCCTGATATAAAATCCACTGAATTGTGATGAATAATTATTTTAATGTGTTTTTGCATTCAATTTGCAAGTATTTTTTTGAAAAATTTTTCATATATATTCATTAGTGAATGGGTCTGTAATTTTCTTTTTTTTGTAATATCTTTACCTGGCTTTGGTATTAGGGTGATATTGCCTTCATAGAATGAGTTTGGTAATGTTCCTTCTTGTTCAATTTTTTGGAAGAGCTTGAGTAAGATTGGTATTAAAGCTTTGAATGATTGATAGAACTTACATTTGAAAGCATCTTGTCCTGGGCTTTTCATTTCGGGGAGTTATTTCATGCCTATTTCAATCT
Organism: Cabassous unicinctus; assembly: GCA_029593785.1. Taxonomy (NCBI): domain Eukaryota; kingdom Metazoa; phylum Chordata; class Mammalia; order Cingulata; family Chlamyphoridae; genus Cabassous; species Cabassous unicinctus. Next base: position 17,692 of record JAQZBX010028870.1, read on the forward strand.
CTTTACTTGTAATTGTTTTCTTGAGGTCTTCTATTCCTTCTAGGGTCTCTGTAGGCTGTTAGTATGTTCCTAGGAATTTTTTCCATTTAATCTTCACTGTCTAGTTTGTTGGTGTATAATTGCTCATAGTATCCTTTATGATCTCTTATTTCTGTATGGTAGTAATGTCTCTGTTTTCCTTTTTCATTGTATTTATTTGCATCTTCTCTATTTCTTTGTCAGTCTAGTTAAGGTTTTGTTGCTTTTGTTAATCTCAAATAATTAATTTTTGTCTATTTTTTTATTCTTTCTTATTCTCAATTTCATTTATTTCTCCTTTAATCTTTGTTTTTTCATTCCAATTATTTGCTTTGGGAATAGTTTGCTGTTCTTTTTCTGGTTCCACCAGCAGTGTAGTTATATCATTGATTTTAGCTGTTTCTTCTTTTTTAATGTAATTATTGAGGGCTATAAATTTCCCTCTCAGCACAGTGTTCACTGAATCCCATAGGTTCTGACATATTGTGTACTTGTTTTCATTCATCTTGAGATATTGAGATTTCTCTTTCATGTTCTTCTTTGACCCAGTGATTATTTAAGAGTGTGTTGTTTAATCTCCATATATTTGTGAATTTTCCCTTTTTCTTCTTCTTGATTTCCAACTTTATCCCATTATGATCAAAGAAAGTGCTTTGTAAAATTTCAATCCTGTTGAATTTATTCAGATCAGTTTTGTGAACAAACATATGGTGTATCCTGGAATAAGCCCGTGCACACTTGAGAAGAATGTATATCCAGCTGTTTTGGTATGCTATGTTCTGTATATGTCTATTAGATTTAGTCAGTTTATCATATTATTCAATCTCTCTGTTTCTTTATTTATCCTCTGCTCAGATATGCTGTTCAATCATGAGAGTGGTGTATTGAAGTTTCCAATTATTATTGTAGAGATATCTATTTCTCCCTTCAATTTTGCCAGTGTTTGCCTCATGTATCTTGAGGCATCCTGTTTAGGTGCATATACATTTATGATTGTTACTTCTTTTTTTGTGAATTGCCCCTTTTATTAAAATATAATGTCCTTCTAATAACAGTTTTGCTTTCAAAGTTTATTTCCTCTGATATAAGTATAATTACTCCAGTTTTAATTTGCTCAGTGCATATGTGGAATATTATTTTCCAGGTTTTCACTCGCAATCTATTGGCATTCTTGTGTCTAAGGTGAGTCTCTGGTCAACAGAATACAGATGGATCATATTTTCTTATCCATTCCACCAATATGTGTCTTTTGATAGGGAGTTTAATTCATTAACATTCAATATTATTACTATAAAGGCAGTTAATTCAGCTCTTTTAACTTTGGAATATTATTTGTCATATTTTATTTTCACTAATCTTTTTACTCTTTTATTTACTTTTCCTGATATTATCTTCATTTTTTAACTCTCTTTCAAGGCTTTCTTCTGTCTTTTCAGGCTGAACACTCCCTTTTTAATTTCTGGAAAGCTGGTGTCTTGGTTACAGACTCTCAGATTTTGTGTATCTCTGAATAGTCTACAAATGTCCTCACTTTTGAAAGTCATTCTTGCTGGATATAAGAATCTTGGTTAGCAGTTTTCTCTTGCAGTATCTTAAGAATATCATACCGATGCCTTCTTGCCTCTGTAGTTTCTGAAGATAAATTGGCACTTCATCTAATTGGGTATTCTTTATATGTTAAGCATCACTTTTCTACTGCTGCTCTCAGAATTCTCTTTTTTGTCTTTGTCTTTTGAAATTCTGTTTAGTATGTGTCTGAGTGTTGGTCTACTTGGATTTATTTGGATGGATGTAGATTTTACTTCTTGGACATGGATATCTATATCCTCCAATAGGATTTGGCAATTTTCTACCATTATTTCTTCAAATATTCCTTCTGCCACTTTTCCCTTCTCTTCTCCTTCTGGGACATCCATTGTACATGTGCTTGCACTACTTTTGCCATCATTTTGTTCCCTGAGACCCTGTTCATTTTTTTTCCCATTGTTTTCTTCATCTGTTCTTTTTTTATGTTCACTTTTGGAGGCCATACCTTCAAGCCTACCAAACTTTTCTTCTGTTTTCTTAAATTTGCTGTTATAGGCCTCCAGCATATTTTTAATTTCATTTCTTTGCCTTTCATTCCCATAAGATCTGATACATTTTTATGTCTGCTTTCAAATTCTTCTTTGTTCTCACCCAGTGTCTTCTTTTTATCCTTAGTTTATTTGGCCATCTCCTTGAATTTAGTAAGGGATTTGTTTGAATATCTATTTTTAGTTTTCTCAATTCCTTTATGCCATCTGGAAGTTTATCTTGGTCTTTTTCCTGGGCCATATCTTCCTGTTTCTGGGTAAGGATGGTAATTTTTTTTTCTTTCGTGTCTTGGTATCTGGCTTACTAAATGTAATTGTTCTGTGTGCAGTTTCTCTCCTTAGTTTATGGCTTTCTTGTTCTTTCTCCCTTGCTTGTTGTGTAGTAAGAACCAAGTAAATATTTGATATTGTAAACTGTGGAGGCTGATGCTGTGCCTCAGCCAGGGAATGATGAAGCTTCTCCATGTATCCTCTGCCAGGTATAAGTACAGATCTGCAGCTGTGTGCAATAATCTAAGTTGTGCTGGCCAAGACTATCTGTAGTTGCCCAGACAAACTAATGAAGCTTCATACCCCTTTCTTCCCTGCTTAGTGCTGTGCTGGGTATTCAGGTATGGGCTACAGTCTATGGCATGGTGGTCTAAAATTACTGCAGTTTCCCAGGAAGACTGATGTAGTACCAATCCCCTTACTTTCTTGCCAGGGGATGGGATGAACCCTCTGGAGTGCCCAACAATCTAATTTATGTGGACCCCATGCACTTGCAGTTGCCCTGAGAGGCTGAAGGAATACTGTCCCTTCTGTCCTTTATGGGGTGGGGATGGAATCACTGGTATCAAACAGTTCAGTCTTTGTATGCTGAATGTACATCAGCCCCCTCCTATCCTATTATGGGGTGTGGGTGGATGCAGAGGGGCCAAACAATTCAGTCTGAGTGGCCAAAAATGCCTACTGTTGTCTGTAAAGGCTAAAGCAACCCAACTCCCCTCCTACCCTACTTGTGGGTGGGAGTGGTTCCAAAGGCATCCAACTATTCTCTCTGTGTGTGCCAAAAGTACCTGTAGTTAGCCAGACAGGCTGGGGAAACAGTGCCCTGCTCTTGTTCTATCAGGGATAGGGGAGGAGCCACAGGTGTCCAACAGAGGAGTTCATGCTGGTCAAAAGTGCCTGTAGTTTACCGGATAGTCTGAGGAAAAAACAGCTTCCTCCTGTCCCATTGGGCGTGGAGATGGAATCGACTTGCACTTGAGAAACCAGTTTGTGCAGACCAAAAGCAGCTGGAGTTGCCTGGAGAATCTGGGGAAACACAGCTCCCCAATTATCCTATTGGTGGGCAAGGATGGAGTTACAGGTGTCTGAGTATCCAATCTTTGCTGGCTGAAAGTGCCTGCAGCTGCCCAGAGAGGCTGAAGAAACACCAGCAACCTCCTATCCTATTGCGGTGGAGTGGTGGGGATGGAATAGACAGCACTCGACAAACTAGTTTGTGTGGACTGAAAGTGCCTTCAGTTGCCCAGAGAAGCCAAGGAAATACAGCTCCTTTCCTGTCCTATTGGGGTACAGGGATGGAGCTCCAGGTGTGTGACTATTCAGGTTGTGCCAGCTCAAAATACCTGCAGTTACCTGGAGAGGCTAGTGCAGGTCCCACCAGCTTCCTCCCTCCTGAAGTCAGGGCTGGAGCCTAGGCTAGTACTTCAGTCTGGTCTGGGTGGAAAGAAGCCAGTCCCTACCTTCACTATGATTTTCAACCAACTCTTCTTCCCCTCATGATAGGGGCAGAGTTAAAATGGTGGCTACTGCCCTCTTTCTAACTTGGACAGGTTCAAACATTAGCTGGTCTTAGTTTTATACTTTAGCCAGCCAAATTTATTAATCAATAGCTGAAGTTTGTGGCCAACCATGTCTTCCTCTCCAGTTTTTGGGATAAAGAGCTTCCAACACCAGCATGGAGTAGCTCCAAAAATGGTTTCTGCCACAAGTGGAGGATGGGCAGGATGGAGGAGGATAGGAAGAGCTGACTCTTGGGGCTCCTTACCCAGGTGTCATTTTAAAAAAATTATGTTCTTAATCCAACCCATATCTGCGCTTGTAATCTCAGTGTAAATGGGACCTTTTGATTAGATTCAGTTAAAGGACTTTTGATTAGATAACTCAATTACATCATTTTAGGGATTTTGATTGAATTTCAGCAATGAGGTGTGAGCCAGGTTTGGTCTCCACCCTCTTGCTGGGTCTTATATAAATCAGAATATATAAAGAGAGACACTCACAGAAAATGGAGATCTGCCATTTGGATCCATTCTTGTGAGAGAGAAGACTCCAGCTTCATCTATCATGACAGAAAGACAGAGAAGCTCTGAGAGGCTCAGGGAGATGAGATCAAGGGAGAGATGCCTGATTGCCCACAACTGACTTCAAGGAGAAAGAAAGAGACCAGCAGACCCACTGTCTTGGCTCATAATGTGGCAGGACTCCAGGATCTGTTAGCTGCCAGTTGTTGTTAAGAAAGCATCTCTGATGATGCCTTGATTTGGACATTTCTGCACCCTTGGAACTGTAGGCTTTTACCCCAAATAACCTCCCTTTATAAAGGCAAACGTATTTGTGGTATATTTTCATTGGCAGTCTTTAACAAACTAAGACAAATATCCATGGACCACTTTGGCCAATTGTCAGAAGACAATGAAGAGGACATCAGGAAAAGACAAATAGAAGTTATTTTCACTGGCAGCTCCTCCTACCAAAAGAGAGACTGAAGCCTGTTTGGCCATGGAAAAAAGTGTGTCACATACAGGCATTCTTTGGCTCCCTCTGCTTAAAGTCACTCTGAAGCTCTGCCACTAGGATGAATGGAACACCAAAGTCCAGTAAAACTATTTTTTTCTCACAAACTCTTATACCTGGGGACTGGATAATGTGGAACAAAAGGTGCCATGCAGTTTTGAACATGCAAACAATCTGAGACAGCTTCTAGGTACATCTCCTTCAAATGGAAATTTTCAGCCTAGTATTGGGTCTTTGTGGAGAACAAGAATTTAACTCTTCATGTGCTATATATAACTCAAAGACTATACTGCCTATTCTCATATGGATATTCACTATTCCTTCTAATAAAGTAAGACAGGCTCAAAAAGCTGTTTCATTAAATAAGAATGGTAAATCCAAGACTGAGCATGATTCAAGCTTCAGTGGCCTGTGTTGTCTGTTAAAAAAAAATAGCTGCTTTACTAGAAGGAGCTAAATACCCTGGAGGGTTTGCTACTGCCCCTCCCTTGGCTAAGTGGGGCCCTATGGGTTGAAAATTGCCAGCTATGGTATTGCTTGGGTTTCCATCTATATCTACAAAGTTCAAGGCGTCCATTGGGCTGCTGCAACCATGTGTCCCAAGGATGGTCACCTACTAACAGAAATTAAATGAGGACATTCTACCCAATGTGTGAAACTCCATGCAAATGTGATGTCTGTACAGGCCACCCCAGCCACAATTTCCTGCTACATATTTTCAGATTCATGGAGCATTACAAATGGACTAGCTTTTTGGTCCAGTAACACAAATTAATGATTAGATTATGAGAGACCTCCATAAGAGGACAGGGGCAGAGACTGTAGAAACAACTTACAACCTAGATACCAGATCTATTTGTCACCCTTGTGGAAGCCCATGGCAAAGGGTCTTTTAAAGAAGAACATTTCTATGCTGACCAAGCATGTACCCACCAGTTTAGAATGATTGTCTACTAGATCACCAGCAAATGAGATGTGGAAGCCTGTCACAGATAAAAGAGTGGATCAAATCATGAAGACTCACTCTAAACGAAGCAGAAAGCAAAGATACAACACAGTTATATGAATCCTGCCAAAGAGCCCAGGTCATAAAACATCTTTAGCTAGGATGCATAAAACCATTGCCTCCTAGACATGGGTTCCAGTGGTGAAACTGTGCTATAACACAGGTAAAGGACCACAATTCCCATTCATCAGTTGAATGCTGGACCATTGACTCAGCATTAGTGAAACACCAGTGTCAAGTGTTCAGATACCCAACTGGATTCCAATCAATTCCAGGTACCTCATTTACAGAACAAGTGACCTAAAAATAGCATACTCCCATGGTATAAGATAGACCTTTCCTGCTTCCTATCACCCCCATGCAAATAGGGCTATAAAATATTACAACATATATTTGTGAATTTTCCTTTTTCTGCCTGTTATTGATTCCCAGCTTCATTCCATTATGATCAAAAAAAGTGCTTTGTGTAATTTCAAGCTTTTTAAATTTATTGAGATTTGACTTATATCCCATCATATGATCTACCCTGGAGAAAGATCCATGAGCACTTGAAAAGAATGTATATCCTACTGTTTTGGAGTATAAGTTTCTATAAATATTGGTTAGGACAAATTAATTTAAAAGAGTCTCTGGCTATCTGTTTTCTTATTTATCCTCTGGCCAGATGTTCTGTCCAATGCTGACAGTGGTGCACTGAAGACTCCAAGAATTATTGTATATATATCTATTTCTCTCTTCACTTTTGTCAGTGTGTATCTCATGTATTTTTGGGCACCTAGGTTATTATTGTCATTTTGACTTGGTGAAGTAACCCCTTTTTAAATATGTAGTGACTTGTTTCATTTTTTATAACACATTTGCATTTAGAAACTATTTTGCATCTAGGGTGGGTGTCTAATAAAGAGCAAATAGCTCATATATTTTAAATAAAATTTTATTAAGCTATATAATTCATACATGAACGTACATGAACTATAAGTGCATAGTAAGAGTTGTGAACTTACAAAACAATATTGCACATGTATAGAATTTCCATACAACAGCCCTTCACCAACATACCACACTGTTGTGGAACATTTGTACAGGTTATGAGATAATATCATCAGACTATTATTACCAACCATGCTCCACAGCATACACCTTTTTCCATATCCCATCATTATCAACACAGTACATCTTTGGCATTGATGAAAGAGTATTACAGTATTACTATTAACTGCAGATAATAGGTCATACTAATTTTATTTTCCCCATGCTTCTTCACATTCCCACAACTGTGCAATAGTGACATACTCACTCACTAGCTCACACAAGGACACTCTTGAATCTATACCATCAACCACAATTTTCATCCACATCTGAGTTCACTGTGTTATTCAGTCCCAAGATTATTCACTAGCATTCTTTCAATTTATAATTACATCTCTAGACTACTGTTTCCAGCCACAATCCCATTTCTAAACCAGCTGCTACTCACTGTAATGTGTTACCATCAATTCTAATCATTTCCATGCTTTTATGGTCAAGGTAATTAAAAATTCTACATACAGTAAGCATCAGAAGTCCTTCTCAGCCCTCCTCTTATCTGCTAATAACCTGTACTGTAGGTTTTAAATCTGTATGTCTATTCTTCATCCATTGTAGTTTTGATCTGCATTTTCCTAACATCTAGGGATATGGAACATTTCCTCATGTGCTTTTTGGCCATTTGTATTGGCTTTTTGGAAAAATATTTATTCAAATCATTTGCCATTTTTTAAATTGAGTTGCTTGTCTTTACATCGTTGAGTTGTATGATCTCTTTATATAATATGGTTATCAAACACTTATCAGATATTCAGTTACCAAATATTTTCTCCCATTGAATAGGCTACCTTTTTACTTTTTTGACAAATCATTTTGAAGAAAAAAAAGTGTTCAGTTTGGAGAGGTCCCATTTATCTAGATTTTCTTTCATTTTTCATGATTTGGGTATAAGGCTTAAGAAACTACCACCTAACACAAGATCTTGAAGATGTGTCTCTACATTTTCTTATAAGAGTTTTATGGTTGTAGCTTTTATATTTACATAATTGATCCATTTTGAATTAATTTTTGTATCAGGTGTGAGATAGAGGTCATCATTCTTTCTTTTGGATAAAGATATCCAGTTCTTCCATGAACTGTGAATATGTTGAATAGATTGTTTTGGCACAGCTGGTTGGGCTTGACAGCCTTGTCAGAAATCACTTGACCAATGATATGAAAGTCCATTTCTGAGTTCAGATTAGGTTTCATTGGTCAATATGTCTATCATACATCAGTACCATGCTGTTTTTACCACTGTTGCTAAATATGTTTTCAAATCAGTATGTGAGAGCTCTCCAAATTTGTTCTTTTTCTTCTACGATATTTTTAGCTGTTCAAGGGCCCTCATACTTTCAAGTAAATTTAGTAATTGGCTTTTCCATTTCTGAGAAAAAGTATATTGAGATTGTATAGAATCTTAAATTAGTTTGGGTAGAAATCACATCTTAACAATATTTACTCTCCCAATCCATGAACACAGAATATCTTTCTATTTATTTAGGTTTTCTTTGATTTAATTTAGCAATATTTTTTAATTTTCTGAATACAAGTTTTTCATATCATTGGGTGAATTTTATTTCTTAATACTTGATGATTTTATTTGGCATTATAAGTGGAAATTTTTTCTGATTTCCTCTTCAGTTTGCTTATCAGTAGTGTAAAGAAACCCTGCAGATTTTGGGGTATTAATCTCTTATCCTGTCATGTTGTTGAACTCATAACAGTAGCTGCCTTAGGGATTTTTTGGTGTTTTCTAATTATAGGATCATATAATCAGCGAATAATGAAAGTTTTACTTCTTCCTTTCCTATTTGGGTGCATTTTACTTCCTTTTTCTTGCCTAAATACTGTAGAAACCATTTCTAACACAATATTGAATAACTGTGATGACAGTGAGTATCCTCATCTTGTTCTCAATCATATTGGGAAACCTTTCAATCTTTCACAATTGAATACAATGTTAGCCATGGATTTTTCATATATGCATATTACCATGTTGAGAAACATCCTTCTATTTATATATTTTGGAGAATTTTATCAAGAAATGTTGCTGTATTTTGTTAAATGCCATTTGCACATCAATCTAGAGGATCATGTGATTTTTCATCTTCAATTTATTAATGTGATTTATCACACTAATTGATTTTCTTGTGTTTGACAATATTTGCATACCTGGGATAAAATCCATTTGACCATAGTGTATGATCATTTTCATGTGCTTTTGGATTTGGTATGGACATATATTGTTGAGCATTATTACATCTGTATTCATTAGATAAATGAATCTGTCACTTTCTCTTCTTGTAGCATCTTTATAGGGTGTTGGTATTAGCATGATGTTGGCTTCATAGTATAAGTTTGGTAGCTTTCCTTCTATTCCAATTTTTTTTAGGAAAAGCTTGAGCAAAATTAGTATTATATTTTCTTTGAAGGATTCATAGAAATCATCTGAGAATGCATCTAGCCCTGGTCTTTTCATCTTTGGAAGGTTTTTGATGATTTTCAATATCTTTCCTTGTGATTGTTTTGTTGAGATCTTCTAATACTTCTAACATCTGGTAGGTTGTTTATGTGGTTCTATGAATTTGCCCATTTTGTCTATGTTGTTTACTTTGTTGGCCTACAGTTCTTCATAGTATCCTGTCATACAGTCTCTTATTCCTCTGGGGTCATGGGTAAAGCCCCCTCTCATTTTTGATTTTTTTATTTGCATCTTCTCAATTTTTTCTTTGTCAGTTTGATAGGCTAATGTGTCAACTTAGTCATGTAATAATGCTAAATTGTTTGGTCAAGCAAGCACTGGGCTAATTGTAATACAAAGACATTTCATAAACTTTAATCATCAGTGAGTTGATTGTATAGATGGCTGAATAAATCTACAATCAACCAAGGAGATTGCTGTCAGCAATAAGTGATGTCTTATCCAATAAGTTGAAGGTCTTAAAAGGGGAAATGA
>JAQZBX010028871.1:0-27610 GCA_029593785.1 Cabassous unicinctus
AATTTATAAAAATGAACACAAAGTGAGGTAGTTGTGGGATAATATTAAATGTACCATCATATGTTTCCTAACAGTCCCAGAAAAGAAAGTAGGAAAGAGCACAGAAACAATACCTTTGAAGAAATAATGGCTGAAAATTTACCAAATCCTTTGAAAGACATAAATATACTCATTAAAAATGCTCAATCAAGTCCAAGCCAGAAAAACTCAAAAAGATCCATGATGAAACACATTAAAAGCAAACTGTCAAAACCCAAAAACAAAGGTAATACCCTAAAAGCAGCAAGAGATAAGGGACTTGATGTATAAAAGTGATCATAAATTAAATAAGCATCCAATTTCACATTAGAAACCCAGAGGCTAAAAGATAGTGAAATTATTTATTAGAGTAATGATTTTAAAAATACTGTCAACCAAAAATTCTATACCTGGCAAAACTGTCTTTCAAACTAAAAGAGATGAAGACCTTCTCATATATGCAAAAGCTTTGAGATTTCACTACCACTAGATCTTCCTTGAAAGAATCCCTGAAGCAGAGCAGGTGTTGCTCAATGGTTGAGCACATATTTTGCACGTATACGAGGTCCTGGATTCAATACCGCCAGTTACTCAAAAAAAAAAATAAAAAAAAATAAAAAGAAAAGAAACCCTGAAGAGAATCTTTCAACTTGAAAAGAATGGCCACTAAACAGTATTTACAGTTATCTGAACCAATAAAGCTTTCCAATAAAATAAATACAGTAGTAATTATAAACGCCACTATTATGGTGATGTGGTTTTTAACATTGTTTTTAAATTTTTATATGATTTAAAAGGCAAGGTATAAAAATGTAATTGGGGATGATAGCAACATGAAGTGTGGACAGAGGGGTTATAGAAGCATAATTAGCAAAAAAAACCTATCCAAATATGTATGCAAATGGAAATGAGAAGATAGTTACAAAAGTAGACAATAATGGAGAAAATGAGGGGTAAAAATGGTATGAGACATACCAACAGTAAGTAGCAGAAGGGTAGGAAATCAGACTTGCCTTATCACTAATTAATATAAATATAAATGAGTTTAACCCAGGAATCCAAATTTAGGTATTGGTAGAATGGATAGAAAAACATGATCCAATTATTTGCTGTTTACAAGAGAAAAAAATAGGTTGGAAGTGAAAGGATGGGAAAAAAAATCCTTGAAAATAGTAACCAAAAGAGTTGGTGGCTATACTAAAATTAGATATAATAGACCTCATATGAAAAACTGTCAAAAAAAGAAAGATTTTATATTTCAATAAAAGGGTAAATCAATGAGAAGATATAAAAAGTATAAATATACATTCATGGATGAAGAGGGCCCTAACTATATGAAGCAATCATTGACAGGATTGATGGAGAAAATAGTTCTACAATAATTGTGAAGCTATAATACCTGCCTTTTAATAATGAATGAAGCATCTAGACAGGTCACTAAAGAAATACAAGACTTGACCAAAAGTATTCAAGTGAGATATATATTAGTTATATGACCAAGAACCACAGAATACACACTCTACTCAAGTAAACATGGATCATTAACCAGTATAAACCATATACATTAGTCACAAAATAAGTCTCAATACATTTTAAAAGTTGAAATCTCAAAAAATATTTCCATATCCACAATGGAATGAGGCTGTAAATCAATGACAGAAGGAAAACTGGAAAGATCCACAAATATGTGGAAATTAAACAACACTTAAACAGTCAATGTATTAATGAAGAAATTGAGGGGGAAATCAGAGAATTCACAGAAATAAATGAAAATAAAAACAAAACATACCAAACTTATGGGATACAGTGAAGGCAGGATAATTTGCTCAGGGGGATAATTTGCAGCTTTAAATTACTACATTAAAAAAAGAAACAGCTTGAATAATAAGCTAACTTTAAAGAACTAGAAAAAAGAAGAGAAAAACAAACCAAAAGCCACTAGAAGGAAGGAAATATTTAAGATTACAGTGGGATAAACGGAATTTAGGGAGAAAAACAATAGAGAGAATAAATGAAACCAAAAGTTTGTTCTTTGATTAGATCAACAAAATGTCAAAACCTTTAGCTAGACTAACAAAGTATAAAGGGGGATTAATGTAACTAAAACCAATAATGAAAGGGCACACATTTTACTCACCTTGCAGAAATAACACAAAAATTGCAAAAAAATACATGAACAAATTATATAATCCAGATGAAATGAACAAATTGCAAGAAACACAAATTACCTAAACTGATTCAAGAATAGGCCAAAATCTCAACAGACCAGCAAACAACTAAAGAGTTTGTATCAGTACTCAAAAACTCTATCCCATCCCCCACAAAAGCCAAAACTGAGTGGCTTTACAGATGAATTCTAACAAATATTCCAAAAAATTAACATAAATACTTATCAAACTCCCTCAATAAACTGAAATAACACTTCCTGACTCATTTTATTGGGCTAGAATTAGTATTTTACTATCATAAAGAAACACCGTAAGTACCGGAAATTACAGACCCATTATTCTCAAGAAGAAAGTTGTTAGATTCCTCAACCAAATACTAGAACAACAAATTCAATAGCACATTAACAGGAATATTCACCACAACCAGATATGCAAAAGTCATTCAACATAACAAATAGGGTGATGTAGATACACCCTATTAATGGAAACATTGAAAGAAAAAAAAAATACCAAAACCTGATCATCTCAATAGACACAAAAAATGCATTTGACAAGTTTGAACATATTTTCTTGATAAAAACACTCAGTAAACTAGGAATAGAAGGACATGTCTCCAACACAATAAAGGATCATTATGACAAATTCACAGCTGACATTATATTTAATTTTGAAGGACTGAAATATTTCCTCCTTAGTTCAGGTACAAAACAAAATGCCCATTTTCACCAATAATATCTAACATTGTACTGACAATTCTAACTAAAGAATTTAGGGAATCAAAAGGAATAAATAGCATCAAACTTAAGAAGGAATAGGTAAAATATCTCTATTAACAGTTGAAATGATACTATATATAAAAATTCCTATCAGGGAAGCAGATGTAGCTCAAGTGGTTGAGTGCCTGCTTCCCATGTATGAGGTCCTCGGTTCAATCACTGGTACCTCATAAAATAAAATATGAAAATAAAATAAAATAAAATAAAAATCTGATAAAATAAAATAGACCAGAAAGCTACTAGAACTTGTACATGAATTTAACAAAGTTGTAGGGTAAATGAACAAAAGATGGAAAACTTAGGTGTTTCAATATACTAGCAATAAACAATATGAAATGAAAATTAATTTAAAAATCCTTTACAACAGCATCCAAAACAATAAAATATATGTGAATAAATTTATTCAAGAAGGTGAGAGACTAGTCTACTGAAAATTGCAAAACATTTATGAAAGAAATTGAAGAAGACATAAATAAACTGAAAAGTGTGGTCATTGACTGGAAGATTTTATGTTGCAAAGATATCCATATTTCCTAAGCCATCTATAGATTCATTTCAATACCTATTGATATTCCAGAAGCCATTTTGCAGAAATTGATAGCCAATCTGTAAATTTAAGTGTATTTGCAAGAGATCCTGAATAGCCAAAGCAATTTTGGAAAAGAAATACAAATTTTAAAGATGCACATCCCCAATTTCAAAATGTACTGTAAAGCTTCAGTAAACAAAACAGTGCTATACTGGCAGAAGGATAAATATGTAGGTCAATGGATTAGAAGTGAGAGTCCAGAAATATACCTCCATATTTATGTCTAATTTATTTTTGGCATGGCTGTCTCCTACAGGTAGGGGGGAAAATAGTCTCTTCAAAAATGTTCTTGGGTAAAGTAGATTTACACTTTCAGTGATCGAAGTTGAACCACTACATTATACCATATATAAGAATTAACTCAACTGTGTCAATGACCTACTTATAAAAGTTAAAACCATAAAATTCTTAGATGGAAACATATTAGCACCTATTCATGACATTGGCTGTGACAACAGTTTATTGGATATGACATTAAAAGCACAAGCAACTAAAGATGAATAGAAAATTGGATATCATCCAAAAAAATTTTAAGTTCTACATCAAAAGACATTATCAAGAAAGTGAAAAAAAAACCTAAGGGATGTGAGAAAATATTTGATAAGATCTTTATATCCACCAAATATGAAAAGCTACAAATCAAAAAACAATTCAAACAACCAATAAAAATAGGCCAATAACTTGGGCATATTTCCAAAGAAGATACACAAATGGCCACTTAGCACATAAAACAAGATGCTCAATATCATACCCATTAGGGAATGTCAACCAAAGGCAAGATGTGGTGCAACATCACAACCACAAAGTTTGCTATTAATAAAAAATAAATATAATGAGACAAGGGGTATTTCTGCGTTCATAGATTCTACTTATTATCTCTACTCTATAGCTTTTCCAATAACTTCTGAAGCTCTGTATTTACCTTGTATGTGTATGTGGAGACTACTAGTTTTAAGCCTTCATATCCAAGATTTCTTGGAGCTTCTTAGAGTGTCCCACATTCTGAAACTCTCTTGATTGCCAGCTATCAAGGATTTTCAGAATAAGGACAAATGTGTTTACTTATAAATATTTCTTGGGGTGGTACCTCATATTCTGAGGAGTAAATGAAATTATTGGTCATCCCTCATGTGTGAGGGTCTCTTCAAAGCACTTTTGGTAAGAGTCCCAGTCTGTGCAATACCCTTTCTTTCTTTTACTTGCTTTACTTTAAAGTCCCATTCTAAAATGTATTTTCTATTGCTTTAATTGTATATCTACTTGTTAATTTTATTTGTTTTGTTAATGTTGTTAGTTTTAAAAGGTATATGATTTTCTTTTATGTCATAACGTTAGTCCAAACTCTTAGAAAGTGTAATTTTATTCAGGTTGCAAATCTCATAGGTATAATACAATATAAATAAATTGCACATATAATCAGACATAAATTAAAAATATATTGAATCCCAGTGATCTGTGAAACTTTTTTGGATACATCTATTTTTTAGGTTTAACAAAATATATATTTGGTAAATTGGTTGCTATTAAGCACTAATACAGATTTAACTAATCTCAAGAGTATAGTCAAAGAACCCTTACCAATGAGGAGTTAAAGGAAAACTAGCCTCTCTGTAGGGACAATTCACTAGTTGTCCAAGTCTCCTTGAGAAATGTGACCCATACATGTGTTTCAGAAAGGATAATATTTGTTTATAAAGACTCTAGAAGCAAAATTGTTCATAAGAGTAAGGGTAAATGGGACTGTGAAATTTTACGCAGTGGAAAGACAGACAAGATCATGAATCTGGTAATTTTCTGTAAGTTGTGCAAAAGAAATATTCGTTTTACAGAAGACAAACTTTTATCCTCATTCCTCAGATATTTCTTATATTTTATTTCATCTGATTCTTTAAATTGCTATGAAAATTACCTGAAATAGCTACAAAATATCTTAACATCATAAACAAACTTAGTTATTTCTGTCCAATATTATAAATAGATACTAATAGAAAGGCTGCATCTTTCTGATTCTGGTGTTTAATATAGGTCATTAGATTTTAAAGAATGGTAGATGATAATATATATGAGATACATAGACCGAACTCAAAAGATTGAAATTTAAGGATATAAATTAACTCATAATTGTACTATATAAGCACTATGAATGAAATATTGCTTGAGCTAGATTGTAAAGTATAGCTAATAAATTTAGAGGCAAAAATAATTTGCTGTTTTTCTTCAAAGCCAATCCTCATAAGAAAATATAATCCTTAAAATATTAATGGATAGGTCAAACATGAGTGAAGATTTTACTATGAAGAGAATCAGCAATAACTGCAGTGTTTACACCAATAGTTTGATACAGAGGTTATTTACAGAGCTTGTCAAGGATGATCATTTCATATTGAACAAAATAAAAATATAATCAATAGATGCATCCAGGCAGAGTTTTTAAAAGACATTTTGCAGAAATAAAAATGTGACTCAATAACCAAAAGCATTATGTGTCTTGATTTCATTTAAAATCATTTTATTGAAATTAGATTCCCTAATCCTCTTTATGTACACATTAATATATATCAGCTGAGAAAGGAAATAAAATAAAATGTGAACGTGAATTTATCGATGCAAAGAACTTTCTTTTGACAATGAAAATTTCCTCTGTAGAATATACAGATTATAAGTCATATATTTATACCAATGGCTGAATTTTATTTATGACCAGTGTAGATTACAGTTCATTTGATATTTTTCATTTTCTAAAATGTTATACTTTGACTATAGGGAGAAAGTGATATATTAGAAGACATGGACAACATCACCATTTTCATGGAATTCTTACTCATGGATGTCTCAAACTCTCAGAGCTCCAAGTCTTGAAAGGTCTTATGTTCTTACTGAGTTTTCTGGGATCCCTGACTGGAACTCTTCTTACTGTTACTGTCATTGTAACTGACTCACATCTAAATACCCCAATGCACTTCTTTATATGTAATTTATCTCTCATAGATCTTTGTTCCGTGACAGTTGCTCTTTCCAAAATGGTCGTGAATTCTCTGACAGGCAATAAATCAATTTCTCTTCTAGCATGTACCTTTCAGATTTTCCTCTTTATCTTCTTTGTATCCACATAGTTTTTCTTGCTGGTGGTGATGTCCTATGATTGTTATGTTGCCATGTTTCATCCTGGTGAGCACTATGGGCTCACCATCACCCCGGATCTGTGCACACAGACTCCTGGTGTTCATGGGCCAGTGGGCTTGTCTATTGTGCTATCCACTCAGGCAACATTTTCAGGCTTCCCTTCACAAAGACTAATGTGATCCATCAATATTTCTGTGATATGCCTCAAATTCTGAGGATATCACCTTCAGATGTTCATTTTTCTGAGTCTGTGGTCTTTGGTATCAGTGCTTTTATTTTCTTAGTATGTTTTGCCATTTTGCTTAAGTCATATATTGATATCTTTTCAATTGTGCTTAAAATGTATTCGGTGGAAGCTCATAACAAATCCTTATCCACCTGTACCCCAAAGTTGACAGTACTCATTGTGTTTGTAACTTCAGGGTTTATTGCAATCCTTGGTCCACTTGCAAATGAAGCATCTCTTAGGAACCTTCTCACAGCCATTATCTACACCTTGGTGTCCCGGTTCATAAACCCCATTATCTATAGTCTGTGGAACAAAGAGATTAACACAGCTCTATGCAAAATGTTCCACAGATATTTTGAGTTCCCAGGTGGGATTTTTTTCGACAAAAAATTCTGAAAAAATTCAGAATGAAGATCAATTTATACTTGATATATGGTCTTAAAGTTAAATTGATCCATAGAAAATATCTAGAGATTTTACATCAGTATGTTTTTTTGTTTACAAATGAGATAGAGAGTTATGTATTTCTGAGTCATATACTCAATACATTTGTGCCATTGCTGCATTCTTCTGGTAATTATTTAGTACATTTTGAAAATACATTTGAAAATATTTGGTATGATTTTGACCTAAAAGGAAGAATGACATCATATGGAGAAGACAACACTTTTGTTTGAGGATTTTAATAGGTGCTCATACTTTTAAGAAAATTTCAAGACATTGGATACTGCAAACCTGGAAGAGAATTCTATGTGGTTTTTTATTAGAACATCTTAGTCTTTAAATTGTTTTATTTGCTTTCACTCTTATACAAGTGTCTAAATTGAGTAATAAATTGAATAAAACTGAAACACATCATGGGAATGTGAAAAGATGTTGTAAAACTTTGACCCATGCTTCAGTTAGAACCCAAGAAGATTTGATACCATCATTGAAAATTGTATTGTAAAAGCATGGCTGTCAACACAGAATATAATTGGAAGTTTTTGTTTTCTCCTTGGCACTAGAGATGACAAGATATATGCCATGCTCTATTCATTCAAGCTTTTCAAGGAAAAGTAATCAATTCCTACAGAGTGGAGTGAGATAAGAAATACATAGTGTCAAATTTTCCAGCAGAACACCAGTAATTGATAACAATATGTGATACAATTTTCCCACAGAATAAGATATAAAAACCTATTTTCTCAATTTAGAAACAATTTTATTTTTCTGACTCCAAAAGCCGAGAGACTATTTTGATGGGTAAAAATTGTAACAGTTTTATGTCTCAAAATGGAATCCCATGAATGCTATGAGTGCTGTGATTTTACTTTAGAATCCCTATATTGTAAAAAGATGTAGCATTAAGGAAGTAATGCAAATTTTGCTTCACTCTTCATCTTTCATCTGGTAAAACGGACACATTAGGCTCATTATTGTGCAGTATCTATTATTCAATATAGGAGTATGTATTACATGAATATTATTTCTCTCAGGTCATATCAAACTAATAATCCTACTAAAATATGAAATGTGTTCATATACCTCCAATATCTGAAATATATCCTGATATTTTTAATACTTCATTAACTGAGGACCATATCATGTTTCTTTTTAAAATAATTTCTTCTAGCTTTGTTCATCAGCATTGTTGTTCTCCAGGAAAAGAAAACTCTGCTCAATTTTATATTCAAGTATCACTCTCAAAGATGTCATGAGTTGTGAGATCTCCAGAATATTCAAACTTGTCCTTAAGGACTTATTTTCTATGTTAACATGTCTTGGCTTCTAGTTTAGTTGATCTTTATGTCTCAGGTTAGAAATCTCCCCCATTCATCCTGCTAGATAATAGGATATTTCGATTTTATATATGTCAGAGCAGGAAGCATGTAATTCCCTTGTGAAATAGTGGATTGGTAAAATTCAGTTTCTGATGTCAGTTCTGGTCCTACAGTCATTTTTTGGACCATGGTTTGTGCAAGGTTTCACATAAGTCCCAAATCTCATCAGACACTACTTCTTAATATTGAGCTGTTAATAAGGCAAGACCTTGCTTGAGAAACATAGCAGCAAAGTGTCCATATTATCCACTGCGGAGAAATTAAAAATATAACTCTTGGAAGTGAGAATGGAGTAATACAATTATTAAAGGTTTAAATATGACATGTTTGGTGTAATGATAGTATTCTTTTCCTTAAAGATAACCATGTTTACCCTTGTGGCCAAAAAACAGAAATGTTTCTTGTTCATGCACACTTATTTCCTGTTGACAAAATAAATCTTTAATTTTAATGGATTATGTTTGTTTGAGGAGGGCTTTATTATTCTTAATATTTTATTGTTCCTATTTGTAAGATGATTATGCTTCAGTTTTTCAATGAATGACAGTGTAGCAGGATTAAACCAAATTGATGACAAAGTATTTGTTTAATTTGTTTAATCTTTCACACTTCAGAATGTACTACACTGAAAATTTGGATTCTAGACTGAAAAGCTATACTGAAAACGCAATGGACATTCATCTTGCATGAGAATTAAATCTGCTCATAGAACTGGATGTTCAATCCATATAACATAGCCTAAGTATGATATATTACCACAGCAATTTTTAAAATGGTTGTACCAAATAAGACTCATATCATCTGTTCATGAGTTCTGTTTCCTCAACATTCATATCAATAATAATATTATATATTGTTAGATACTTAAATATTTAACATATATCTAATGTGTTGAGTGCTTATATATGTATATATTCATGAATATGTATGCATAATTATTATGGTTTTAAGTTTAATGTACTTTTTGTAAATCTGAAATTACTTTTCTATATAATTTCTATAAACATTTCATATGACAGGTACTTTCTCTCATTTGTTAGATAGAATTAATTTTTCTTCTCTTATCCTTCGAGGAACAGAATTTCTCAAATTTAAAACAAATTTATCAGTTTTCATTGTGTTTTTGTTTGTTGTGCAATAAATCTTTATCTGCAATGATATTCTAAAGATATTTTCCTTGTCAGTCTTTAAAATAATTATTAATTTGAATTTCATATTTAGTACTTTGATTTCTATGCTGTTGAGTGTGTAGGGTGAAAGGTAGGTGTTATATTTAATTTTATCCAATATGATTACCCAACTGTCCAAGCACCATTTACTCAAAAGTACATATTTTTGTGATTGCACTTCCACGCACTACCTCTGTCATATATTAAGTGTTCCTATAAGTGCAGGTCTGTAGCTGTGCCTTTTGTTCTGTTGAATGGAAATTTTGTTTTTTTTTGTTTTGTTTTGTTTTGTTTTCTGTATCAATACCACACATATTTAAATGAATTTAACATCAATTTTATTAGGAAAAAGGTATAGTTTCTTAATTCTCTGAGTGCTGTGACAAATACCACACAATGTGTTGTCATGAAAACACAATTTAGGTCTAACAGTTTTGGAGGCTGGAAGGCTTAATTCTTCCAGGTGTCAGTAGTGTATTGGTGGGTTGGCAATACTTGTGGTTCCCTGGCTTTCCAGTCACATGCCAATATTCTCTCCTTTCTCTCCCTAGATACAGCTTAATTCCTCATTATGGATATATAAACTCCCTGTAGTTTACCTCTTAAAAGGTCTCAAGTAATAGAATTAAGACCCATCCTGTTTCAATTAAGCACATCTTACTTAAAATTACATTTTTAAAGCTCCTCTTAACAGTGAGTTTACACCCAAACAAACGTAATAAGAATAATAACATGTTTTATCTAGGGTATGTACCTCAAGCTACCATATATAACTAAAATGGAAAAAAAAAATTTTTCTTTATAACTTGTAATGCTTCAAGGAAGTATATGAAAATGATTGAGTTAGGATGTGGATTTTTAAAAACAGATAGTTTCATTAAAAAAGTATAGTTAATGCTGAAGGGAAATTAGTCTTGTATGAATGCTTTGTATTCATTAAATACTGGGTAATTTTACTTTCTGGGATAGAATTATGGTTGGGAAAGGGCAAATATTTAGTAAAATATATGCATTAGAATTGGCTACTCATGCAAGAGGAGAATTTAAGTGATAAGGTTTAGTATATTTGTTTTATCAACTTAGGGAAGTTTGTACTTTATTTTGATGAAATTAGAATCAATATATTTTAGCATTAAAATCAATTTATAATTCAAATTTTTGACAATAAACTTGAACATTTGGACCACTTCCTCATGTAACTTATTTGTCCCTTAGTACTTGCTTGAGACCTACTGCATATATACAACTTCCATTTTATGATGTAGTCCTGCAGTGTATGCCCAAGTTTATGCTTGGTGGGTCAGACAACACCTACTTCAAGATGGGCATCACAGGTCTCATGATAAATTGTTGCACCATGTTTAAGCATTTGGTCACTATCAAAGCCAGTAGCAAGCAAAAACCTGTTTCTTAAAATGAGAGTAATTATCTGCAGAATGGGGTAGGGTTTTGTTCCAAAACCCTAAGGGTTTGTGCTGTGTTTCTCCTATAGGGCACTACCAATGGTTCCAGACAGCATTTCTATTTGTCATTCACATTTCCATTACCATTGGATCTGATGGTAGTGCAGCTTGCACAACAGCCTGAAACTGATGCAGAGCTTTCTTTTGTTTTGGTCCCCAGTAAAAATTAGCATCTCTATGGGTCTTGGTAAATGGGCCAGAGTAGTACACCCAAATGAAGAATATGTTGTCTACCAAATCCAAAGGGGCCTACTAGGCATTGTGGATTTTGTGCAGTGAAGCCATAATGACACAAAAGGCATGTGTTATTAATGGGGAAAATATGTTGTTGCTCTCAGCACCAAAACTTAATAGTCAATGGTTACCACAATATTATCTGGTCTTAGCCAATTGACACAATGACAAATAATTTTCTAAAACAGCTGTTCCAAAATTTAAACACACCCCTACAATGTGTCAGCATCCCCATGTTCCACATCCTCACGAATAATTGGTGTATCCAGATTTTTTTCCATTATACTGAATTTGTAGTAGTGCCTCATGTGATTTTACTTTTTTTTCTTTGAATGTTTTTTTAACTTATTTTAAATTGAAGTCTATCACTCATATATGAACAATCATAAAAGTCCTAGGGAATGTGGTTTTACTTTTCATTTTCTTTCAAAATTAATAGTACAGAATATGCTATCATTTGTAATTTAAGATATCTGTGCTTCCAATTCTTGAAATCCCTTTCCAGGTCTTATGAATTATACATAACTTCACGTGGTTTATAATGTGGATTTCTGTGATCCTTTGTTTTCTAGAGAAAATAATTCATTTAATTCAAATTCAAAAATATGTTTACTTTATGTGCATTTCCATTGTGTGTATTTTTCTCCTTTTTTCTATTTATTCTCTACTAATTCCATGAAGTTCTTAAATTGATTCTGAATATATATCTCAAATTATTATAATATTGATTTTTGCAATTAATTACTTAATCCATTACATTTTACTTTTGCATAGATTGCAAGATAGGAACAACTTTCATTTTCCCCATTATGTTAACCAATTGTCCTCATAATATTTTCAGAAATATACATGTATTCCCACTGCAGTATGATAATATATCTATCATTTTTTACATATTAATATTACTATGTAGTCTCTATTCTGTTGTATAGTTGACATTTCTGTTTATATGCCATGCTACAATCTTTACTTGTTATTATTTTAGAATTGACATTTGATATTGTGCTTTTATAATTGTATCTTAACATGAGCATGAGATTAATTTTATTTTTCTATATCAATGTAAGCATTTTATATTAGTAATACAGAAAATAACAAAAATATCTGTAAACCATAATTATTACAGCCTTTTGGTATGTGTATATGAAATTAACAATACATAAATAAAAATATATACAATAATTATTATAATTAATACATGCATGAAATCATGAGAAAAATATTTCAATAAAATATTCCTTCTTACACCTGGTTTTTAATTTCTTTACTCTATATGTTTCATCGATATTTAAAATATTACCATAAATTTCACTAAAGTATTAGTGTATGTATGCATTTCAATAAGATTGCTATGAAAAAATGATTATCTCTATGTTATAATTTAATGGTTAATATTTTTATTAGAGAAGTTGTGAGTTTACAAATGAAACATGCATACCATACAGGATCCCTATAAATTGTCCTACTGCCAGAATCTCACAATATTTCACATATTTGTTACAAATGATGAAAGAACACTTTTATAATATCACTGTTATCTATAGTCCATAGCTGATATTTGGTGTATTTTTCATATAAACCATCTTATTATTAAGATAATGTATTAGTACTGCGTATTTGTTATAGTTACTAAGAGAAAGTCCTCATATTTACACTGTTAACCATAGTCCATCACCGACCATATGGTTCACAGTGTTATATAGTCTCCTATCTTGTACACTCCACCAAAATGTACACTCAGTGGTTCTCAGCTTCATCACAGCGGTGTGCTTTCATTATTTCAGTCTGATTTAGAATGTTTTCCTTTCTCCAAAGGGAGAAACCCTACACCCTTTTATATCTCCCTATTGTTTACCCTTAGCATTGATATAATACCTTGTTTGCATTGCTTCAAAAATTTACATTATTACTGTTAATTATAGTCTACAAGTTACATTAGTTTTATTTTTCCCATGTATCACCACGCTTTTTTCAGTTTAACTTTTTTTAAATATACTTTATTTTTTTAAAGATACTTAGATTACTTAAAAGTTACATAAAAAATATAGGGGATTCCCATATGCCCCGCTTCCTACCCCTCCCACATTTTCCCACATTAACAACATCCTTCATTAGTGTCATAAATTTGTTACAATTGATGAACAAATTTTGAAGCAATGTCACTAAGCATGGATTATAGTTTATGTTGTAGTTTACACTCTCTCCGGCACAATTTTGTAAGTTATAGTAAGATATATAATGACCTGTATCTGTCATTGCAATTTTATTCAGGACAATTCCCAAGTTCTGAAAATGTGCCGCCATATTACACCTCTTTTCCCTCTCCCTCCCCTTAGGACCTCTAGGGGCCACTGAGTCCACATCAATGATATAAGTTCTTCCATTGCTAGAATCACAAAATGTCTATAGTAAAATACCAGTAAGTTTCTTCTAGTCCATTATTCATTCCCCAAACCTGAGGACTCTGGGATGGTGATGTCCACTCTACTTCTAATTAAGAGGGGGTTTAGATCCCATGGGAAAGATGGATGGGACTATCTTGCTTGCAGTTACAGACACTCTCTCTTCCTTGGGGTGGTCATTGTCCATCATCATCTCCTTGTTAGTTGTCCTGGGTGAGTCCAATGAACTGGAGAGTAGGTGCTGCAACTCTGTTGGGAACAGACCCCATGCATCAAATCCAAAAGATTTAAATCTCTTCAACATACACTTATCAAGTATAGTACTAACTATAATTTCAAATAGAAGGGGCAGAAGAGCCTTGTGTAGGTAAACCACAGCTGAGTCCAACCCTTTCCAACTAAGGAGGATAAATTCAAAGGAGGGCCCACTGGCAGGTCACCAATGTTCTGAGTTGTCTTCCCTGCCTATAGTGTCTGGATATCTCCAGAGGTTTTAGGAGCCCTGCTATTTGAGGTAGTACATATTTTGGCTGTCAATAACATCCTACTGAGACATGCAGAAACATAACTTCTAGAATGACTTCCTGACTCACTTTGAAATTTCTTAACCATATAAATTCATTTGTCTTTACATTTTCTCCCTTTTCATCAAGATCTTTTTGCATTGCTAGTTGGTGCTTGGTAGTAATACATCAGTGTCATGGAGGGTCATTCCTGGGAGTCATGTCCCATGCTGGGGGGATGGTAATGCCTTTACATTCTGAGTTTGGCTTAGAGTGAGACCACATTTGAGCATTTTGGGGGTGATAGAATTGTAGCACATGATCCTGCAATGCTGGATACATGCCTTTTTAAATTTCATCAAAATTTATAAAAATGTATGGTACAACTTGTAAACCATAATGTAAATCATTAACCATGTTTAGTAACAGTGTTTCAATATTTGTACAACCATAACAAAGGTACCATCCACCTGTGAAATGTTATTAATAGAGGAAAGGTGCTAGGATTTGGGGTATATGGGAATCTCCTATATTCTGTATGTGACCTTTTTGTAACCTAAAAGTTCTTTGAAGACAAAATGAAAAAAATAAGACACTGGTGGAAAAATGGTAGAAAATATCACTGTGCATAAAAGACAACTTATTTTACAGTGATGAAAGACATAATGTCAAATACTTTAAAAAATATTTTTAAATTATTTTTTATTATTCCAAATTTTTAAAAAATTGTATTTTATTTCTTATTTTTAAGGCTAACATTTTTATTCCATTTTCTTGTTGATTGTATTTGGTTATTTTGTTGGCTCCATATTTGAAAAAGCTTTGGATCACAGAAGGGTTACAACTATGACAAGGGAGGATCATTTTTGTGGGGTGTCAATGATTGGGGATACATGGGAGGAGAGTCACTTGGGGCATACTTATAAGGCATATAAATGTGTTCAAGTGTTCATGGGGCATTGTCATGGTGGATGGAGTTTCACACAATAACTGAAAGAATATTAAATTCCACTCATGGGGAGCTCTGCTACATTTGCCAATGGAAAAGCAAGAATCCCCCAAGTACAAGGGCAGAGACAAGTGAAGGAGGATGGTCCATTGATAGGTCCTTGATATTGATCACTGTACTTATGAACCTTTGCTTTTGAGGTTGAGACTTAGCCTAGTATTATAGGGTGCTTGACAGTGACCTCCTGAGAGCTTCCTTGGTGATCAAATGTAGCCTCTATGACCATATTTTTAACACCTTGTAATGGAGGAACATTCTTGTATTTGTACTAATACCCACAATCCTCATTCAACACCAAAATCACTATGCTATACAATCCCTAGATTATTCTCTAGTTTTCTTTCAATTGACATTAATCTCCTTAGACTACCTCTTTCAGCCATATTCACATTTATAAATTGGCAATGTTAATTATACATATGATAATGTGTTATCATTGACTCTAGCTATTTCCACACATTTACAATGTACCTAATTAAATAGTTTGTATACCTTCAGCATTAGTCTCCCCTTCCCAACCCACATTCTATCTCCTTGTAACCCATACTATATAGCTTAATTCCATAAATTTACTCATCATATTTAGTTCATATTAGTGATACCATACAATATCTGTTCTGATGGCTTATTTCACTCAATGTAATGTCCTCAAGGTTCATCCATGATATCATATGCATCTCAACTTCATTTCCTTTGACAGCTAGTGTTGCATCATATGTATATGTCACATTCTCATATTTCTGCTGTTAACCACAGTCCATCATGCTCCATGGGTTTCACTGTGTTATAAGGTCCCATGCCTTGTACAATCCATCTAATGTGTACTTTCAGAGACTCAATTTCATAACAGAGTTGTGCTGTCATCACTTCAGTGGTTACTTCAGTTAAGTTGTCACCCACCTCAATCAGGATGGTCTTAATCTGATTATTGGAGACCTTTATGAACAGAATGAAACTCATACAGATTAAAAAAAAGGAGACACAGATATATAAGGCAGAAGCGGAATTCAACAGAACCAAGAAGAGAAGGGAGAGATAAGTGCTGTTGCCATGTGTCCTGCCATGTGACAAACCAAGGACGAATGACCACCAGCAGCAAGTTTCAGAATCTTACATTCTTCCAGGAAAATGTATTTCCTTTATGACACCTAGATTTGGACATTCTTTTAGCCTCAAATCTGTGAGTTAATAAATTCTTATTTTTTTTAGCCAACCCATTGTATGGCATTTGCTTGAGCAGTCCAGAAAACAAACACAATTCAAATAATGAACCATAGGTAAAATCATGGACTATAGTTAAGAGTACAATTATAAAAATAATAATTATAACAAATTTACCAGACTATTTCAAGTTGTTAATAATAGGGTGGTATATCTGAATCCTGAATTTATGTATGATTGTTCTCTAATAAAAATTTATCTCATAAAAAGTACATTGTCCTTGGGGTATATATTTACTATATATCAATCTTACAATCTATCTAATCCATTGTTCTATGAATATCTATCTATTTTTCTAACTGTCTCTATCCATGGATTATATCTAGGAATGTATTTGTTTGTGGTTATATCATTTCAGTCATGGATCCTTTGTAAAATATTTGTCTGATTTGAAAAACTATACTAATGATTAAAAGTAATAATTGAAAAACACCTTAATATGTACTTAATGTGTGGCTTTCAAAAAAAGTAAAATTATTGATGTGTTGCTGAAAAACTTGTCAGAAGACTTAGAGTGAAACGACCCAAGTGGATAATGGATAAATGGAAAAATCAATTATAGTACAATTCCTTATATTTTCATGTATATGTTCATACCTATTTATTCCCAATCCAATGAAGGCTGGGCATTATCCTAAAGAAAGTAAAAAAATAACAGTGAAGGTGTTTTTGAATCACACTTATGAGACTTTCTCACTTGGGAAATTCATACTTTACTTCTACCTTATCAATTCTGCTAGTTAACAAGATATCTTAAGGAGGGCTGAATTAGGAGTGGTAATATATGGAAAGAATGGAAAGAATAAAAAAACAGAGCAAATGTAGAGAAGCTATTATTCATAAATATTAACTCTATATTTGTAATGAAAACATGCTGTTCCACTGAAACAAAATATATTAAATTAAGACAAAACAAAATCTACACATTTAATCATGATAAAAATACAAAGAGATTTTCTTAACCAGGAAAAATGTATCAGATGTGAGAATTTAAAATGTCAGAAATATCAGGTTTTCAGCTCCTTAATGCCAATTTGCACTTTTTAAAGCTATGCCTGAATTAACAGAATATGAGATACCCACTTCAAATTGTCACTGAAAGGAAGAATTAACATGATTGATATACAGAAAAAAATGCTGACCAAAATTAGTAATATAGGAAAGGAAATTGTAGGTGGCAGATTGCTGAAAAAATTGTATTTGATATAAAAAGATGATGATATTTCCAACAAATCAGATATTTCAAAAACAATTTAGTGGGTCGGTCAAAAATTCTATAAAAATATCAGAGGGTGATTTTCATGCTAATAGTGCTTCTGCAAACATGGTGAACTTTCTTATAACCCAAGAC
Organism: Cabassous unicinctus; assembly: GCA_029593785.1. Classification (NCBI taxonomy): domain Eukaryota; kingdom Metazoa; phylum Chordata; class Mammalia; order Cingulata; family Chlamyphoridae; genus Cabassous; species Cabassous unicinctus. The sequence goes on from JAQZBX010028871.1 coordinate 18,079, forward strand.
ATTTTCTGTAAGAAGTGTAGTAAGCACCAACCCTACAAAATGACAATATGCAAGAAGGTTCGGATTTTTATATAGACCTAAGGAAAGTGGCTATTACTGGAAGTAGAGCAGCTATGGTGGACAGATTAAGCTGATTTTTTGGAAGAAGGTTAAAACTGCACTGGAAGTTTTGTTGCAACTTCAATGCATGGGTCTAAGTACAGATCCAAGAGAATGTTGGTTATAAAAATATGTAAACATTTTTAACTGGAATGACACAAGAGAAAGGGTAAAATGATATATGTGTAAGGTTCATTGTTTCATTATGAAGTCAATAAAATCTTGAGGTTGTATTAAAAATTATATGAGAATGATAAATAAATATATAGTACAGCAAAACATACATGCTTTACAATTAGAAAATTAGTCATCCATGTCAACAACAGAGTTTAAAGATGAAACATAAAAATAATGCTTGTTTGCAGAAAAGATTTCTGTTCTAATAAGATCCTTACTCAGGATGAAAACAGTTAATGATTTATAAGGGTAAATCCTCAGTTAGAAAAAAGTAACAGTTAAAATGAAATTCTCTTAGGTCTAAAAGCATAGAATTTAAATATGCATTATGGAAGCATCCTTTCATAGGGACACCTAACTTGTCCCATAGAGAAAAGGCCTGCTCTGCACTCTTGAATAGCAGCCCTAGTAGAGCTGGATGCAACAACAGAAGTGGATTTGTTTGGGTGTTTCAGGTGGCCTGAGGAAATTGCAGGCCACACCACCATCATTGGGCTTCATGACATAGCAGTGGTGCAGACACTGACACTTATGCACTTGGGGCCACAGGGTCCTCTTACCTCCAAGATTAAAAAGTTAAGAAGGGGAGAGAGGAAGAATCCTAGGGAAACAACTGACCCACCTCACCCAACTTGCTCTAAAAATCACAAGATTTCCTGTGGTCTGGCCTGTCACTTTTTTTCAGGAAAACCCCAAACTCAGGTGGCCCCAACCTTTGCCAACCTTATAGTCCTAGCTGGTAAACAGCTGCTCTGCCAGGCTTTCTACTCCCTTTGGCTCAGCACAAACAAAAGAGTGGCAGAGCTGGTGTCCGGAGGACTGTAAAGATCTGTGACTAACAAGGGTTTTGTTACTTCTGCCAATCTCTGTGGCCTTGGAATGAATCACAGGAAACCCCAGGATTTTTACATGAAAGTTTTACCACTCCACTTAAGTCCCTTTGTCCCCATGGGGGATAAATGTCTCCACCATGGTTATATTTCAATGGGTAAATGGAAGGAAAAATTGTATTATTTGGCTTTTTAGAGATGCCACTGTACAGATGACCAGGTTCCCTGAACTCCTGTCTAAAAAATGAGAGAAAAAGGGTCTTCTCTCATTTGCAGAGTGAGACGACCACCACTTCTAAGTTCCTTGCTTAACTCCATCTGTGGGTGGGGCTCTTTGGGATGTTACATCATTTTTTGGATGGCCCTCATTGCTGAATTCATTTTTGTTATTGATGTATTTTCTATGTGTACCCCTGCTATTCTTCACCTTCAAGCCTTGGTGGGAAGTTTTGCAGTTAGGGTCACACTGAATCATGTGTGTGAGTCACATTGAATCTCACTGACTCATAGGCTTGGCTAATAACCTTAAGATTTTGATCAGACAACTCAAAAGCACATAAAATGTATCCCCTGAAGCACTGGGCCATTGGGGAAAAGTCAGTTCTATTCTTGAGAGTGACATTTTCAACATGGCAAAGTAAGACATCACTGGAAAAGTCTCTCTGTAGAATCAATGAGTAAAAGGACAAATTCAACTTGCTTGTATATTTGGAGTAAAATATATACTGGGAAAGTACTCCAAAAATGCCAAATCAAAAAAAAAGACAATAAACTTAGGTAGCAAATTTGTGTCCCAGACCTGCCAGCCTGGCTCTCTACCACTATCTAGGCCCTGCACAGCTTGGGAGTCTCACAGTGTAAGGATGGCCGGGATATCCTCCTGCTGCAGATACAGAACATAGAGTCCCTCACAGCAGTGAGCTAGAACCCCATACATATCCAGGCATAGTGACCCAAGTCTGCAGAGACCCAGTGTGGAATACAAGCACTGGAAAAATGTTACATACAAAAGTGGACTTACAGAAAAAATAAGACCATTGTAGAACTATTGACAAAAGGTGCACACACTCAATCTAGTCTCTGTTTAATGGACCACACAAAACTGAACTTTCTTGATTGACACCATGTACCTCCCCAGGCCAGGATACCCTAATGTAGAAAAATCTGGAGGCAGAAAAGCCTAATGAAAAAGATGGGGGAATAGAGCTGTTTTAACACAAAATTGGTCTCAGAACTGAAATGCATAAGGAAAAGAGGAAAATGAGTGAAAGAGATAATTTAAAGAAATCATAGAAGCTAGTGAGAATAATCTGCACAAAAACAAAGAGAACAGATCAAGATTCCTGGAAAAGGAACAGTGGAAAGGAATCTTTCTCCTGGAGGTGAAACAATTGCACTCAAATAGTGCATTCCTAAAAATTGTACCATGTATTCAAATCAAAACTTATATGCAGAAGACCTGGGAAAATCTGAAAAGTAAAAGACAGTCTACTCTAAAAGTGCAGAATAATTGGTCCAAGAATAAAAAAAGATCTTTAAAACAAAGCCAAGTAAAAATATTACCCTACAAAAGAGGGAAGGCCTGACCTTCAATGTTAACATATCAAAATAATCAGATTCCCGGATATCTGCTTACAAGCCATAATAAGAAACAGGAAGCTATGGCTCAGTAAAAGTAACAAATTAAAGCTTCAGTGGAGATGAAGAATTTGGAACAAGTAATCAAAGAAGTTCAAACAAATTTTCTAATTAAATTCAAGGAGATGAAGGAAAATACGGGTAGGAATAAACTAACAGTGGATATACCGATAATGCCTATTAATAAGACAATAATGGGCATACAGAAGGATTGGCAAGTTTAAAAAGAACCAAAGAGAAATTTTGGGGATTGAAGGTAAAATAGTTGAGATTAAAAATACACTAGAGGAATTGTGTGAAGATGGTTTAAAAATAGGCAGGAAGGGCTCAAATCTATTACAAAAATAATAGGTAACGAGTAAAAAACCTGTCCAAGGGACCTGCATTTGGGGTCAGCAGACTAGGACGCTGCTTCACAACTCCCAGGAGGGTGAGTGAAAGAGAGATGAAGGACCCAAAACAATTAATGTGAGTTACCAAACCACCACAGAAACCGGGAAGGGCTCCCCCCTTCCACACTCCTAAGATCTAAAGCTGGGATGAAACCCTAGGCTCATTGCACCTGACTGAGAGTGGCATAGACATTTTCCTCCCTCTCATCTGCTACAATGGAAAAAAGGAGGGGAAGTGGAAGACTTTTCTTCACTTAATTCAGACAGCAGACCTGCTTTGGATCTCAGCTCTGTCCAGACCAAAACACAGGAAAAGGGAGAGAGATACACCACCTTGGAAAGGTGTGCCAATGAGTGCCATTTGCTGGCTGGTCTCAAAATTGCATGTACAAAAACTGCTTTTGATCCTCTTTGTACTATAACCCTTGGGGAAAAAATCTGCACCCCAATTAGTGAGTCCCTGACACAATTTTCATAACCTAAGCTAGGTAATTTTAAAGATGTCGAATAAGCCAATCCAAATATCAAAGAAAGAGGTGTGAAAAAAGGAAAACAATATGAAAGAGAACAAAATTGGCAATTAGAGTAAATTATAAAACAAATTTAGATGACTAGTCATCAGCAAAAATTTACAAGCCATACTAGGAAACAGGAACAGATGGCCCAGTCAAAGGAACAAACCAAATATCCCAAAGAGATACAGGATTTAATACAATTAATCAGTGATAGTCACACAACTCTCCTAAATCATCTCAAAGATTTGAAAGAAAATATGACTAAAGCATTAAGAATATTAAGAAGGTACTGGTGTGCATAAAGAACAACTTGAAACCCTGTAATGAAAACTTACAGAACTTATGGGAATGAAAGACATGATGAATGAGATTTAAAATACATTAGAGGCACATAAAAGCAGAACTGAAATGCTAAAAGACAGAATTAGAGATTTAGAAGACAGAACATGTGAACTGGAAAAGACAGCATAACAGAAATAGAATGGAAAAAATAGAACAGGATCTCAAGAAAGTGAATGAGGAACACTTCATTGAGCTACAGAGGTAAAAACAGCATGATATTGGTATAAAGACAGATTGACCAATGGAACAAAATTGAAAAATCTGGAATAGAACCTCATATTTACAGTCAAGTGATTTTTGACAAGGCTCTTAAACCCACCCAGCTGTCCCAGAAATGTCTATTCATAAAATGGTGCTGGGAGAACTAGATAGCCATATCCAAAAGAAATAAAGGGGACCCTATTTCATACCTTATATAAAAATTAACTCAAAATCAATCAAAGACCTAAATATAATAGCAACGACCATAAAACTCCTAAAATAAAATGTAGGAAAAGTTCTTCAACATCTTGTGGTGGGTGGTAGTTACCTAACCTTACAACCAAAGAACAAGCCACCTCAAAGAAAAAAATAGATAAATGGGACCTCCTCAAAACTGAACACTTATGTGCCTCAAAGGACATTGTCAAAAAGGTGAAAAGACAGCTGACTCAGTGAGAAAAATCACATATTTGGTAAGGGTTTAATTCCTATGACCTATAAACAGATCATGCAACTCAGCAATAAAAAGACAAACTATATGATTAAAAAAGGGTAAAAGACTGGAAAAGATGGTTGTCCAAAGAAAAAATACAAATGGCAAAGAAACAAATGATACAATGTTCAACATCGTTAGGGATTATGAAAATGCATAAGATATCATTTCATACCTATTAGACTATCGGCTATTAAAAATTTGGAAGAGTGTAAATTTGGAGTGGATGTGGTGAGATAGGAACACTTATTCACAGTTAGTGGGAATGTAGAATGGTACAGTCACTGTGGAGGACCATTTGGCAGTTACTAAGGAAGTTGAATATAGACCTGTCATGTGACCCAGAAACACCCAGAACTGGGAGCAGTTATACAAATAAATATCTGCACACTGATATTCATAGCAGCATTATTCATGATAGCCAAATTTGGAATCAACCCAGGTGTCCAACAACTGAAGAATGTATAAACAAATTGTGGTTTATATACACAATGGAATATTATGCATTGGTAAGAAGTAATGAACTCATGAAGCATAGGACCACATGAATGAAACTGGAGGATTTTATGTTGAGTGAAGAAAGCTAGACACAAAAGGGCAAATACTGTATGATTACACTATTATGAATGAATTATAGTGTGTAAACTCATGGAATTAATAATTTGAATATAGGTTACCAGAAAATAGAATGAGGTTAGAGAATGGAATGCTGATTATTAATATGAAAACCTAAGATACAGATATGTATATTCAGTATCAAATATGTAAACAAAAAATATGTAGATAAAAACTGTTTATATAATTCAAATTAAGTATACATATCAAGTGAAATTATACTTCTTTCAAATTTTGTTTTTAAGTATTTTTAAACAAAATTATCCATTTTGGGGAACTCAAAATATCTTTTGATCATTTTTCATAAAGCAGGGTTAAGTTCCCTCTTGTGCAGGCTATAGATGAATGTAAGCACTGTGAAGTAGAACATGGTCATGAGAAATTTTTTAAGAGATGCTTTCTTTGCATTGAGAACTAAGACAGCAATCATCATAGAAATCACAACCAAAATGAGAATTGCCCACAGAAATCTGCAAAATATTTTTAAATGAATTCAAAGAAGACCTAAATAATTACAAGAGCATACTGTGTTCATGTATCAAACTCTAAATATTGTTAAGATTTCAATTCTACCCAAAGTGATTTACAGATTCAAAACAATCCCCAAGAATCCCAATCAAACTTAAATTAACCTTCTCTACAAAAATAGAAAAGCCAATCATCAAATTTATATGTTAAGGTAAGGGACCTTGAATGGACAAAGTCAACTTTAAAAAGAATGAAGTTGGAGAACTTGATTTTCCTTTCTTAAAATTATTTACACCAAAGCAACCAATGAATGGATAAACAAAATGGTGTATACACACGATGTAATATGCAGTAGAAGAAAAAATGAAGTCATGAAGTATATGACAACATTGATGAACCTGGAGGACATTATTTTCAGTGAAGCAAGCCAGACACAAAATGACAAATACTGCATGATTGTGCTATTTTGAAGTAAATACATTGCATAAATTCATGGAGTTAATAATTAAAATATAGGTTTCCAGAAAATAGAATAACGGTAGAGAATGGAAAGCTAAATGTTAATCTGTGCAAAATTGGTTAAAAGGTTATTTGTAAGCCCTTGGAAATGAATGGAAATGGCGAGTGCATATGATGGTGCTTGTGACTAGCAGAACTATTATATGGGTATGTCAGTGGTTGAAAGGGAAAGTTTAAGGACATGCATGTTACTAGAAGGAAAACCAAAAAGTGTAACATGAGATTGTATAACATAGTGAAACCTCATGTGAAAGATGAATATGGGTAATATTGCATATATAAGACTGTTTTTACAAAAATACAAATAAATTAGAGAGATGGAAACAGAATAGCAGCTATGTATGGAAGAGAGAGAGATTGAGAAGTGATGTGATGTTTTTGTTTGTTTGTCTGGTTTTTGTTTATTATTATAATTGGAATAATGTAAATGTTCTAATAATGATTGAAGTGATGAATGCACAACTATGTGGTTATACCAAGTACCATTGAGTGTACACTTTCGGTGGGTTTATGCTTTATTAATATGTATCAATAAAATTGATTTCTTGAAAAGAGAACAACAGTAAACAAAATGGCATGGTACTGGCCCAAGGACAGACATATAGACAAATGGAATTGAACTGATAGGTGGAAGTAAATGGTCACATTTGGCCAAACTGATTTTTGACAAGAGTGCCAAGTGCTTTCAGTTGGGAAATAATGGTCTTTTCAACAAATGTGTGCTGGGAAAATTGGACCTCTGTTTGCAGAAGAATGAAGCTTGATCTCTACTTGCCATATATGTAAATCAACTAAAAATTGGTCAAAGGCTTAAATATTAGAGCAGAACTATACAACTCCTAGAAGAAATTTTAGGAAGTATCTTCAAGACATTGTGCTAGGCAATGGTTTCTTAGACATTCATCCAAAGCACAAGCAACGAAAACACAAAAATTGGACATTATTAAAATTAAAACCTTTTGTGCCTCAAAGGACTTTATCATGAAGGTAAAATGCCAACCTATACAATGAGAGAAAGTATTTAGAAACCACATATCATACAAATTAATATTCAGAATACACAATGAAATACATCAACTTAACAAAAAAAAAGATAAACAATACAACTTAAAAATGGGCAAAAGACTTGACTAGACATCTCTCTAAAGATGATTTACAATTGGCCCAAAAGAACATGAAAAAATGCTTAACATCATTAGCCATCAAGGAAGTGCAAATCCAAACCACAATGAGATACCATTTCATACCCATTAGAATGGTGTCTATTCAAAACAGAAAATAACAGTAATAATAATAATAATGAAATCATGCATTGCCTGTGGTAATATAAAATGGTGCAGCCACTCTGGAAGACAATTTGGTCGTTCCTCAGAAAGCTAAATATAGAGCTATCATATGATCCAGCAATCCCACTACTAGATATATATACCCAAAAGAATTGAAACGGACTCAAACAGACATTTGTAAACCAATGTTCATAGTGCTACTATTCAAAACTGCCAAAAGATAGAAGCAACCCTAATGTCCATCAACCAATGAATGGATAAATAAAATTATCTATATATGCAATGGAAAATCAATCAGTCACAAAAAGTAATGAAATCCTGATACATGTTACAGCATAGAAGAACCTTGAAGACATCACATTGAGTAAAATAATCAAGACATAAAATTAAAAATATTGTTTGATCACACTGATTTAAAACAATTAAGTAAAGAAAACTTCTTGAGTCAGAATCTTGAATATGGTTTACCAGGGGTCAGAGTTATGTTACAGGATGGGATATTAAGCCTTTAAATCTACAGGTTTCCTATATGGATTGATGTAAATGTTTTGGTAAAGGATGATAGTGATGGTAGCACAACATTGTGAGTGAATTCAAAGCACTGAAATATATACCTGAATATGATTCAAAGGGGAAATGTTAGATTGTACATTTTGTAATAGAAAAAATGTTTTAAATAATCCATGCACAAAGTATGAACCCTATATAATAATACACAGCATAAAATATAACCCCTAAGGTGAACCATGGATATTTTTTATTTCCCCCGTTGTTGTTTTATGCTTACTGTCTGCTCTCTCTGTCCATTCACCTTGTGCTTTCTGTGTCTGTTTTTTCTCTTTAGAAGGCACCAGGAACTGATCCTGGGACCAACAGTGTGGGAAAGAGGCACTCAGTTGGCCGAGCCATCTCATCTCCCCGGTCTGCTGCATCTCTCTGTCTCTCCTATGAGTCTTGCTTTGTTGCATCATCTTGCTGCATCAGTTCCCCGTGGTGTGGGCCATCAGCTTTCTGTGGCGTGGGCCATGGAGATTAATTAATAGTACAATTATAAAAATATGCTATCATCAATTGTAACAACTGATCCGTAACAATGCAACATGTTGGTGATAGAATACTATAGGGAAATCATGTATTTTATGCATGACTGTTCTGTAAACCAAAAGCTTCTCTAATAAAGAAAAAAAACTAACCAAAAATTCAATGACATACCATTTCACATCCAAATATTGTATGACATCCCTAAGTCAACACATTGAGTCAGAATCTAGGGTATAGGTTACCAGGGGACAGGGTGGGGGTAGGGAATAGGTAGTTAAAACAAAAAAATGTACAGGGTTTCTCTTTGGAAGGATGGAAATTCTTGGTAATAGATGGTGGTAAGAGTGGCACAACTTTGTGAATGAAATCAATAGCACTTAATTATATATTAGAATGTGGTTAAAAGGAAGAAATTTTGATAATATATGTGGTACTAGAATAAAATTTTTCAAAAATACCCATGAGAATGTACAACAGATTGAACTCTAATTTAAACAATACATTATAATTAATTGTATAATTATAAAATTTTAACTCTATAAATTGCAAGAAGTGTACCACACAAATGGAAGTTTTTAATAATAAGGTGGCATATGGAATATTTTATTTTATGCATGATTTTTCTGGAAACCTACAACTTCTTTAATTAAAAAAAGAAGAAACAACAGCAGCTAAACATGTCTTTTTTCCCTGAATGTAAATTGCCAATTATAAAGGAGAGCTAAATTTAGAGAAGGGGGGACTGATATTGCAATGCATTTTTCTTTCAGGAACAAAGTGATTATTAGATATTATTGGACTTTTATTACCCAAAATGACTGTCCAATATTTCACAAGAAGACAGGAAAAATATAATTGACAATATGGATTTGAAATATCAAATGGGAATGACTATAGTATTTTCTATTAGCACATT
>JAQZBX010028872.1:0-27594 GCA_029593785.1 Cabassous unicinctus
TGGGAATTTTGAGAATTGTGGTTTTTTAAGAGAGTAAATCAAAATTTTAAATATCAAAATGTAAAATAAAACACTCTTGATATATCAGTTATTCCTCTAATAATTTATCTTACAGAGATACTTCCACTACCAAGATGTTTAATGTAGCATGGTTTCCAATAATAAATATTATCAAATAATAAATTTTTAAGGACTAACAATGAAAATAGTTAAATTATTATATATCCTGCTATGGAATGTTATACAACCAGTTAAAAATTATTAACAAAAAACCATATCTAATAATATATAAATATAACTATGTTATATTAGATGAAAAAGGTAAAAAGGCAAATTTCTAGACAAAAAAATAGTAATCAGTGATATGGAAGACAGTACAGCTGAAATAGACAGATAGTAGAACAGATAGATAAAAAGACAGAAAAAATCCAGCAGGGACTTAGGGATTTGAATGACAACACAAAATGCACAGACACACATTATAGCTTCCCAGAGGGAGAAGAGAAGGGAAAGGGGGCAGGAATGTGGGAGGAAATAATGATTGAAAATTTCCCATCTCTATTGAGGGACATGGACATACATGTCCAGAAAGTGCTGCACACCGTAAACAGTATAAATCCTAATAGGCCTACCCCAAGGTAGACATATACTTGTCAAATTGTTCAATGCTCAAGACAAAGAGAGAATACTGAAAGCAGCAAGAGAAGATATCCATCACACACAAGGGAAGCTCAATAAGATTAAGTGCTGATTTCTTATCTGAAACCATGGAGGCAAGAAGGCAGTGGTAGGTCATGCTTAAGGTGATGAAAGAAAAATACTTCCAGCCAAGAATTCTCTATCCAGCAAAGCTGGCATTCAAAAATGAGGGAGAGTTCAAAATATTCACAGATAAACAGAAATTATGAGTGTTTGTTAATAAGAAACCTACCCTTCAAGAAATACTAAAGGGATTTCTGCAGGTTGAAAGGAAAAAACAGGATGGAGAAAGTTGCAGGAGAGTGTAAGAATAACTAAAAAGATAAAAAGAGAAATAAAAACAACATATGGCACACATAAACCAGAAGAAAATATGGCTATTGTAAGTAACTCCTTGACAGTGATAACATTGAATGTTGGTGGATTGAATTCTTCAATCAAGAGACACAGATTGGCAGAATGGATAAGGAAATACGACCCATATATATGCTGTCTGCAAGAACCCTGGGACAGAAGGAGGCTGAAAGTGAATGGCTGGAAAACAATTTTACATGCAAACAATAATCAGAAAGGGACAGGAATAGCTATGCTAGTATTGGACAAAATAGACTTTAAATGCAAAACTATTGTAAGAGACAAAGAAGGACACTATGTATTGAAGAAAGCGGTAATCAATCAAGAAGAAAGAACAATCATAAACATTTATGCACCAGGCCAGGGCACCTCAAAATACATGAGGCAAACATTGGAAAAACTAAGTGGAGAAATAGATACCTCTACAATTATAGTGGGGAATTTTAATACAACATTTTTACCATTAGAAAGAACATCTTGACAGAGGATCAGTGAAGAAAAAAGACCTTGAATAATACTTTAGAAGATCTGGATCTAATAGGCATATACAGAACATTGCACCCAAGTATAGCAAGATATGAATTCTTCTCAAACACGCATGGATCATTCTCCAGGATGGACCACATGCTGGGCCACAGAACAACTCTCAATAAATTCAGAGGGATTGAAATTATACAAAGAAATTTCTCTGACCATAGTGGAGTGAAGCTGGAAATCAGTAAAGGGTAGAGAAGCAGATTAGGCACAAAGATATGGAGTTTGAACAACACACTCCTGGACAATCTGTGGGTCAAGGAGGAAATTGCAAAAGAAATCAGTGACTACCTTGAAATGAATGAAAACGACAAGGCAGTGTTTCAAAACCTATGGGATGCAGCAGGGGTGTTGCTGAGAGGGAAATTCATGGCCATAAATGTCTACATTAAAAAAGAAAAAAGAGCTAAAATCAAAGCCTTAACTGTACACCTGGAGGAATTAGGAAAAAAAAACAACAAACTAACCCCAAAGGAAGTAGGAAGAAGGAAATAACAAAGATTAGAGCACAGCTAAATGAAATTGGAAATAAGAAAGCACCAGAAAAAACAAACAAAACCAAAAGTTGGTTATTGAGAAGATTAATAAAATTGACAAGCCTTAGCTAGACTAACAAAGAAAAAAAGAGAGAAGATGCAAATATATAAAATAAGAAAGGAGGAAGGGGATATCACCACTGACCCCACAGAAATAAAGAGTATCATAAAAGGATACTTTGAAAAATTATAGGCCAACAAGATGTATGATTTAGAGGAAATGGACAAATGCCTAACACACAAGCAGCCTACATTGACCGCTTAACAAAAAAAAAATTGATGAACTCAACAGACAAATCACAAATAACAAGATTGAATTAATAATCGAAAACCTCCCAATTAAGAAGAGCCCAGGACCAGACAGCTTCACAGGTGTCTTCTACCAAACATTCTGGAAAGAACTAACACCAGTCCTGCTTAAACTCTTCCAAAAAATAGAAGTGGAAGGAACATTGCCTAACTGATTCTATGATGCCAACATCACCCTAATGTGAAAGCCAAACAATGATGCCACAAGAAAGGAAAACTATAGACCAATCACTCTAATGAACCTAGATGTTAAAATCCTCAACAATAAAAAAATGTTTGCTAATTGCACTCAACAGCACACCAAATGAATCACACACCATGACCAGGTGGGTTTCATCCCCAGTATGCAAAGATGGTTCAACATAAGAAAATCAATCAATGTAATACACCACATTAACAGATGCAAAAAAAAGTCACATTATCATTTCTATAGATGCAGAAAAAGCATTCAACAAAATACAGCACCCTTTCCTGATAAAAGCACTTTAAAAAGATAGGAAAAGAAGGAAAATTCATCAACATGATAAAAGGTATATATGAAAAATCCACAGATAACATCATATTCAATGGTGAAATCCTTAAAGCTTTCCATCTAAGATCTGGAATAAGACAATGATGCCCACTTTCACTGCTCTTATTTAACATTGTGTTAGAAGTACTTGCTCTAGCACTTAGGAAAGAAAAAGATATAAACGGCATTCAAATTGGGAAAACCCTGGGAAATCTACAACAAAGCTTAAAGAACTTATAAATGAGTTCAGTAAAGTGGCAGGTTATAAGATCAATGTGCAAAAATCAGTAGCATTTCTGTAAACAATAATGAGCAATATGAGGAGGAAATCAAGGAGTACATTTACAATAGAATCAAATACCTACAAAAATTTTAACTAAAGATGTAAACAATTTGTATGCAGAAAATTACACACCAATGTTAAAGGAAATCAAAGAAGGCCTAAATAAATGGAATAATATTCCCTGTTCATGGATTGGAAGAATAAACATCATTAAGATGTCTATCCTACCCAAACAGATTTACATATTTAACACAATCCCTATAAAAATTACCACAGCATTTTTTTCTGAATTGGAAAGCTAACAATGAAATTTATTTGGAAGTGCAAGGGGACCCAAATAGCCAAAGACACACTGAAAGGAAAATGAAATTGGAGGAATCACACTGCCTGACTTTAAAACACACTACAAAGCTACAGTGGTCAAAACTGCATGGTATTGGCACAAGGATAGACATACTGATCAAGGGAATAGAACTGAGAGTTCTGATATATAGATCCTTGCATATACAGTCAAGTTAAAATTACAAGGCCACCAAGCCCATTCAACTGGGAGAGAATGGCATCTTCAACAAATGATACTTGAAGAACTGAATATCCATATCCAAAAGAATGAGAGAGGAACACCATCTCACACGTCATACAAAAATTAACTCAAGATGGATCAAAGATCTAAATATAAGAGCCAAGACCATAAAGATCTTGAAAGATAATATAGGGAAGCATCTACAGGATCTTGTATTAGGAAATGGTTTCATGAACTTTACACCCAAAGCACGAGCAATGAAAGAAAAAATAGATAAATGGGACCTCCTCAAAATTAAAAACTTTGCACCTCAAAAGAGCTTGTCAAGAAAGCCTACTCAATGGGAAAAAATATTTGGTAACCATATATCTGATAGGGGCCTAATATCAGCATATATAAAGAAATCCTGCACCTCGAAAATAAAAAGAGAAACAAGCCATATTAAAAAATGGGCAAATGATTTGAATAGACACTTCTCCAAAGAAGAAATACAAATGGCTAAAAAGCACATGAAAAGATGCTCAACATCACTACCTATTAGGGAAATGCAAATCAAAACTACATTGAGATATCATCTTACACCCATTAGACTGGTGGCTATTAAAAAATCAGGACTACAAATGTTGGAAAGGATGTGGAGGAATGGGAACCCTTATCCACTGCTGACTGGAATATAGAATGGTGCAGCCATTGTGGAGGACAGCTTGGCGGTTCCTCAGGAAGCTAACTATAGAACTGCCATATGATCATATGATTCAGCAATCACACTGCTGGGTATATACCCAGAAGAATTGAAAGCAGAGACACAAACAGATATATGCACACCAATGTCCATAGCGGCATTATTCACTGTTGTGAAAAGTTGTAAACAACTCAAATGTCCATCACAGATGAATCAATAAATAAATTGTGGTATATAAACACAACGGAATGTTACTCAGCTGTAAGAAGGAATGCAGTATTAACACATGGGATAATATGGATGAATCTTGAAGACCATATACTGAGTGAAGCAAGCCAAGCACTGAACGACAAATATTACATGATCTCATTGATATGAATTAAGCAAATCGAGCAGACTCACAGAGCTAGAGTCTGGGAGATATGTTTACAGGAGACAGAAAGGGAGAAAAAGGTTGTGAGTGAACCCATATGGGTAAAATCTATGATAAGGAGGAAGGGTTTAGTTGTGCAGTGGATGTGCATGACAGTGATGCAGTGATGCTATTGGTTTGGGCAGTGCTGGTCTGTGAGAGGGGTAGAGTGGGGAGGATGGGTTGGATTGTCCATGGAACTGGGGGGAAGGTTGGGGGAGGGAGCAGGTGAACTCTGTGGAATTGTGGGTATGTGGTTGAAACTACAATGTTGGGAATGTTGTTTTGGCAAATATGGCAGGGGAGGGTTACTGGTTTAGGGTGTTGGCTATGGGTTGCATGCAGGACAGGACGCAACTGGGGCAGGCTTTTAGGAAGTGTCTGAGTGTTTACCTTGTCATAGTGTGTTGTTCAGTGGGTAGCGGCCCACATAATGAGCAGGAAGGTGTTGGACTCCCATCCTGGGGAGTCCTACTATGTTCTCAAATAGAATGGAGGGAGTCTCTCAAGAGCATAAGCAGTAACTAATAGAGGAAGACAGGCCAGTATATTAAGCCCTCAATGTTGTTGCAAGAAATGAAGTTTGGTGGTTGCCATGGGTCCAGAGGGGAGGGGGAGGGAAAATAGAATATATGGAACATGGAGCATTTTGGGGGCAAAGGAATTGTTCTACATGATCTTCCAATGATGGATACAGGCCATGTTAAATTTCATCAAAATTTATAAAAGTGTATGGTCCAAAATACCATAATTTAAATCATTGACCATGGTTAGTGGCAATGCTTCAATATTTGTACATCAATTGTAACAAATGTACCATCCACATGTAAAATGTTATTAATATGGGAAAGGGGGAAAGGGGGAGGATGTTGGATATATGGGAATCCCCTATATTCTGTACATGACCTTTCTGTAACTTAAATGTTCCTTGAAGAAAAAAACAAAAGAAATAAGACACTGGGGGAACAAATGAAAAAAAAATGTTACTGTACATACAGACAGTAGATCTTACAGTGATGAAAGACATAATATTAAAAATTTTTTTTTATATTTTTTATTATTTTCATTACAATTTTTAAAAATTATTTGTATTTTATTTGTTATTTTTAAAACTGTCATTATTATTTCATTTTCTTATTAATTGTATTTGGTTATTTTATTGGCTTCATTTTTGAAGAAGTTTTGGATCACAGAAGGCTTACAACTGTGGCAAGGAAGGATCACTAGTGTGGGGTGTCAGTGATGGGGGATGCATGGGAGGAGGTTCACCTGAGGCATACCTATAAGGCACATGAACGTGTTCATGTGTTCATGGGACCTTGTTGCAGTGGGTGCAGATTCACACAATAACCCAAAGAATATCGAATTCCCATCCTCTGGAGCTCTACAACATCCTCTAATGGAACAGCAAGAATCCCCTGATTACAGGGGCAATGACTAGTGAAGGAGGATTGATCATTGACAGGTCCTTGACAATGATGACTGTTCTTATGGACCTTTACTTTTGAAATTGAAACTTAGCCTAGTATTACAGGGTGCCTAAAAGTTACCTCCAGAGAGCCTACTTGTTGTTCAAATGTGGCCTTTCTCTAAGCCAAACTCAGCATATAAATGTATTGCCTTCCCCCCCAGCATGGGACATGACTCCCGGAGATGAGCCTCCTTGGCACCGAGGGATTACTACCAAACACCAACTAGCAATACAACTGAAAAAAGACCTTGACCAAAAGGGAGAAAGGGTAAAGACAAATGAGTTTATATGGCTAAGAGACTTCAAAGTGAATCAGGAGTTCATTCCAGAGGTTATGCTTATGCATGTGTCAGCAGGATCTCATTGACTGCCAAAGTAAATATTGCCTCAAATAGTAGGGTTCCTGAGGGCTCCAGAGACATCCAGAAACTATAGGCAGGGCAGACAGCTCAGGAGTGTGGCACCCTGTCAGAGGGTACTACTTTGAAATTTATGCTCCCCAGTGTGAAAGAGTTGGACTCAGTTGTGGTTTCCCTACACATGGCTCTTCTGCCCCTTCTATTTGAACCCATAGTTAGTACTAGAGTTGATAGGTGTATGTACAAGAAACTTAAATCTTTGGTCCGCCCATGTGCCAGTTGGGTCCTGAATCTGAACTGCATTGCAACACCTACTCTCTAGTTCATTGGATTCACCAAGAACAACTAACAAGGAGATGATGATGGACAATGACCACCCCAAGGAACAAAGGGAGTCTGCAACTGTAAGCAAGATAGTCCCATTCATCTGCCCTATGGGATCTAAACCCCCTCTCAATTAGAGGCGGAGTGGGCATCACCATCCCAGAATCCGCAGGATTGAAGAATGAACAATAGACTAGAGTAGGCTTACTGTTATTCTACTATAGACTTATTGTGATTCTAGCAATGGAATAACTGTTATCCTTGATGTGGAGGCAGTGGCCACTGGAGGTTCCAAGGGTAGAGAGATGGAAAAATAGTTGTAATATGGAGGCATTTTCAGGACTTGGGAATTGCCCTCATGACATTGCAATGACAAATACAGGCCATTACATATCTTATCATAACTTACAAAATTAGGTGGGAGAGAGTGTAGACTGCAATGTAAACTGTAATCCATGATTAGTGACAATGCTACAAAATGTGTTCATCAATTGTAACAAATATACCACACTAATGAAGGATGTTGTTAATGTGGGAAAATGTGGGAAGGTAGCGAGCGGGGCATATGGGAACCCCCCATATTTTTTATGTCACATTTATGTAATCTAAGTATCTTTTAAACAAAGTAAATGAGTGTATATAAAAAATAAAATAAAATAAAAAGCAATGTATGATTTATGGGAGTTCCAGAGGGAGAAGAGACAGGAATATTTGAAAGAATATTTGAAGAAATAATTGCCAAAAATTTCCCAACTCTCATGAAAGACATGAACATACATATCCAAGAAGAACAACTTATTTCAAACAGATTAAATCTGAATAGACCTACTCCAAGACACACACTATTCAGAATGTCAAATGCCAGAGATAAAGAGATAATTCGGAAAGCAGCAAAAGAAAATGATCCATTACATACAAGGGACATCTAATATGACAGTGCAGATTTCTCATCAGAAATCACGGACATGAGTAGACAGTGGTATGATATATTTAAGATACTGAAAAAGAAAAACTGCCAGTCAATAATTCTTTATGTGGAAAACTTGCACTTTAAAATTAGGGTGAGTTTAAAATTTTCACAGATAAACAGAAAGTAAGAGAGTTCTTAAACAAAAGGCCAGATCTGCAGGAAATACTAGAGGGTGTTCTGCAGCCTGAAAGGAAAAGACAGGAGAAAGAGGCATGGAGGAGGGTATAGAAATGCAGAATATCAGAAAGGGTAACCAAAAGGGTAAAAAGACAGACAAAAATAAGATATGACATATGAAAGTCAAAATAAAATGGTTGAAGTAATTAATGTCTTTACAGAAATAACAAGGAATGTTAATACATTAAACTCCCCTTTAAAACACAGGCAGACATAATGGATTGAAAAATATGAGCCATCTATATGCTGTCTGCAAGAGACTCACCTTAGAATCAAGAACACAAATAGGCTGAAAGTGAAATATTGGAAATAGATATTCCATACAAACAGTAACTGAAAAGACCAGGGATAGCTATAGTAATATTGGACAAAGTAGATTTTAAATGTAAAAATGTTATAAGAGATGCAGAAGGCCACTGTATAATAACAAAAGGGTAATCCACCAGGAAGAATAACAATCATAAATATATATGCATATAACCAAGGTGCCCTAAAATACATGAGGCAAACCTGGAAAAACTGAAAGAAGAAATAGACACCTCTACAATAATAGTTGGAGACTTCGGTACACCACTCACATCGATAAAAAGAACAACTATAGAGAAGATCAACAAGGAAAGAGAAAACTTGAACAATATGATAAACAAGCTAGACCTAACAGATATTGCACCTAAAAACAAACAGTAGGATCTTCTACTCAAGTGCTCAAGGATCTTTCTCCAGGATAGACACATGTTGGGTTACAAATCAGTTCTTAATAAAATTAAAAATATTGAATTTATACAATGTACCTTCTCATCATAATGGAATGAAGCTGGAAATCAATAATAGGTGAGAAAGAGGAAAATTCAAAAATATATGGAAATTAAACAATACACTCAAACAATCAGTAGTTCAAAGAAGAAATTGCAAGTGAAATTAGTAATATATCAAGACAAATGAAACAAGAACACAACTTATCAAAACTTATGGGCTGCAGCAAAAGCAGTGCTGATAGGGAACTTTATAACCCTAAACACCTCTACTAAAAAGGAAGAAAAAGCTAAAATCAAAGACCTAACTGAACAACTGAAGAAACTAGAAAAAGAATAGTAATCTAATCACAAAGCAAGTAGAAAAAAAAGAAATAACAAAGATTAGAACAGAAATAAATGCTCAACAAACCAATTAAAAGTAAAGAGATTGAATCAGTCATCATAAATATCCCAAAACAAAGAAAAGTCCAGGACCAGATGGCTTTACCGGTGAATTCTACCAAGCATTTCGAGAGGAATTAATGCCAATTCTGTTTAAACTCTTCCAAAAAATTGAAGAGGAAGGAAATTATCCAAGTCATTTTATGAAGCCAACAACATCCTAAAACCAAATCCAGATAAACATATTACAAGAAAAGAAAACTATAGACAAATATCTCTAATGAATTTAGATGCAAAAATCCTTAAAAAACAAACAAACAAAAGCTTGCAAATTGAATATTCAACTGCATATTAAAAGATTTATACACCCTGATCAAGTAGGTTTTATTCTTAGCATGCAAGAGTGGTTCAATGCAAGAAAATCAATTAACTAATACACCACATTAACAAATCAAAGGGAAAAAACATACTCGATCATCTCAACTGATGCAAAAAAGGCATTAGACAAAATCCAGCATCCTTTCTTGATTAAAAACATTTAGAAAAATAGGAATAGAAGAAAAATTCCTTTACATGATACTAGGCATATATGAAAAACACGTAGACAACATTGTGCCCAATAGGGAAAGTTTTTTCACTCTAAGATCAGGAACAAGATAAGGGTGCCCATTGTCACCACTGTTATTCAACATTGTCATAGAAGTTCTAACTAAAGCAACCAGGCAAGGAAAAGAAATGAAATGCACCCAAATTGGAAAAGAAGAAATAAAACTCTCACTATTCTCAGACAAAATGATCCTATTTTTAGAAAATTCTGAAAAATCTATGACAAAGCTACTATAGTGAATAAATGAATTCAGTAAAGTGGCAGGATACAAGATAAACCAACATGCAAAAATCAGTAGCTTTTTTATACACTAGTAATGAACAATCTGAGGAGGAAATGAAGAAAAAAATTCAATTTACAATAGCAACAAAAATAATCAAATATCAAGGAATTAATTTAAGCAGGGATGTAAAGAATCTGTATTCTGAAAACTACAAAACAGGGCTAAAAGAAATCAAAGAAGACCTAAACAAATGAAAGGATATTCCATGTTCAGGAATTGGAAGACTAAATTTTGTTAAAATGTAAATTCCACCCACATTGATTTACAGATTCAAAGCAATCACAAACAAAATTACAATAGCCTACTTTACAGAAATAGAAAAGTCAATTACCAAATTTATTTAGAGGGGAAAGGAGCCCTGAATAGCCAAAAACATCCTAAAAAAATAAGAGTGAAATCAGAACACTCACAGTTCCTGACCTTAAAACATAGTACAAAGCTACAGTAGTCAAAACAGCAATGTATTGGCATAAAAATAGAAATATTGATCAATGGAATTGAATTGAGAGTTCAGAAATAGACCCTCACCTCTAAAGTCAACTTGTTTTTTTTCATAATTGAACAAATATTTATTGAATGTGAACTATTGTCCTAAGAATTGTAAATATATAATAATTCCTGTGGGGACTGGCAAATCCAAATTCTGTAGGGCAGCTGTAAGCTGGAAACTAGATGAAGATGAAGTTGAATTCCCCAGAAGTCTCAAGTTGGGAACAATCATGAAAGTGACACTGAAGTCCCCAGTAAAATCTGGCTGGTGCTAGTAGAGATAGAAATTCTTCTTTCTGACTGCTGAAATATCCAGTTCTTGCATTTTTTACTAACAAAACAATTTTACTGATACATTTTAATAAAGCATAAATCCATCCAACATGTACAATCAGTAGTATTCAGTACAATCACATAGTTGTGCATTCATCACTTCAATAATTCTTAGAGCATTTACATTATTCAATAATAACAATAACAAAAACAAACAAGCAAACAAACAAAACTCATCACCTCTCAATCTCTTTACGCTTCCCCTACTGTATATAGCTGATATTATGTTTTCTTCTCTTTAATTGATTTGTATTTATATTTTGTAAAAACAGTCTTATATATGTAATCACCCATATTCATATTTTACATGGTTTCACTATGTTATACATTCCCATGTTACATTTTTTAGCTTTCCTTCTGGTAATGTACATGTCCTTAGGCTTTCCCTTTCAACCACTGTCATATCCAAAAACTAGCTCTGCT
Source organism: Cabassous unicinctus (assembly GCA_029593785.1). Taxonomy (NCBI): domain Eukaryota; kingdom Metazoa; phylum Chordata; class Mammalia; order Cingulata; family Chlamyphoridae; genus Cabassous; species Cabassous unicinctus. The sequence goes on from JAQZBX010028872.1 coordinate 11,416, forward strand.
AGTCACAAACAATGTGATGTGCCCTCATAATTTCCATTCATTTCCAAAGATTTATAAACAAACTTTTAACCAATTCTACACAGATTAACCATCAGCATTCCATTCTCTACCCTCATTCTATTTTCTGGTGACCTATATTCTAATTATTAATTCCATGAAATTATACATTTAATTCATAACAGCTCAATGATACAGTATTTGTCCTTTTGTGTCTGGCTTACTTCACTCAACATATTGTCCTCCAGATTCATCCATGTTGCGATTTGCTTCATGACTTCATTTCTTCTTCCCGCTGCATAATATTCCATTGTGTGCATACACCACAGTTTGTTTATCCATTCATCATTTGATGGATACCTGGGTTGTTTCCAACTTTTGGTAATCATGAATAATGCTGCTATGAACATCAGTGTGCAGATGTCTGTTCATGTCACTGTTCTCAGTTCTTCTGGGTATGTGCCTAGTAATGGTATTGCCAGGTCACATAGCAAGTCTATATTCAAATTCCTTAGGAACTGTCAAACAGTCCTCCACAGTGGCTGTACCATTCTAAATTCCCACCAACAGTGAATTAGCATTCCAATCTCTCCACAAACTCGCCAACATTTATAGTTTTCTGACTTTTTAATAGTGAGCATTCTAATAGGGGTGAGATGATATCTCATTGTAGTTTTCACTTACATTTTCCTAATTGCTAGTGATGTTGAGCATTTTTTCATGTGTTTATTCACCATTTGTATTTTTTCTTTGGAAAATTGACTTTTCTTATATTTTGTCCATTTTTTAAATGGGTAGTTTATCATTTTATTGTTGAGTTGTGATTTCTTTATATATCATGGATATTAAACCCTTATTGGAGCCTGAGTACAGGGGCAGTGACTGGCGAAGAAGGATGGTCCATTGATGGGCCCTTGATATTGATGACTATGCTTGTGAGCCTTTGCTCTTGAAATTGAAACCTAGCCTAGTGTTGTGGGGTGCCTAAGAGTTGCCTCCTGAGAGCCTCCTTATTGCTCAAATGTGGCCTCTCTCTAAGTCAAACTCAGCATATAAATGCATTACCTTCCCCCCAGAGTGGGACATGACTCCCATGGGATTATATACCAGGCACCAACTAGCAATGCAACTGGAAAAAGACTTCGAATAAAAGGCATAAAAGGTAAAGACAAATGAGTTTATATGGCTTAGAGACTTCAAAGTGAGTCAGGATGTCATCCCAGAGGTAATGCTTATACACATCTCAGCAGGATCTCACAGACTGCCAAAGTGGATACTACCTTAAATAGTGGGGTTCCTGAGGGCTCTGGAGACACCCAGGTCCTATCATCAGGGCAGATAGCTCTAGAGTTTGGTGCCTTGCCAGTGGGCCCTACTTTGGAGTTTGTGCTCCTGAGACTGACAAGAGTTGGACTCAGTTATGTCTTCCCTGCACATGGCTCATCTGTCCCTTCTATTTAAACCTATACTTGGTGCTGGAGTTGGTAGGTGTACATTCAAGACACTTGAATCTAATGTGTTTTAAATCTCATTCATCCTGTCTTTCATTCCCATAAGGTATGTTACTTTTCTTTGCATACTTTCAAATTATTCTTTATGCTCACCCAGTGTCTTCTTAATATCCTTTATCTCTTTAGTCATATTTTCTTTCAATTCTTTGAATTGATTTAGGAGAGTTATGTGATTATCATTGATAAATTGTCTTAAATCCTGTGTCTCTTCAGGATATTTAGTCTGTTCCTTTGGCTGGGCCATCTTCCTGTTTCCAACTATGGCTTGTAACTTTTTGCTGATGTCTAGGCATCTGAATATGTTGGTGCATTTATTTTGATAGCCAATTTCTCTCTCTTGCCTATTATTTTTTTTCATAGCTCATCTTTGATATTTGGCTCAACTTATTCTAAATCTTTAAAATTGCCTAGCTTAATTTATCAAAATTGGGCCAGGGACTCACTAAATGGGGTACAGAGAGAACCAAAAGCAGTTTTTGTCCATGTAATTTCCAGACTGGACAGCAGATTTTGCTTGTCATTGCACCTCTCCATGGAGGTGTTTCAATCTCTGTTTTCCTGTGTTTTGATCCAGCCAGAGCCGAGATTCAAAGCAGGTTCTGCTGACCAAATTCACTGAAGAAAAGCCCTCTGACACACCTCCCTTTTCTCTTGTAACAGCCGGCAGGGAGGAAGGTGTCTGTTCCCCTCTCACAGCAGGGTGAAGGTCAGAGAGATGAGAATCCAAAACAATAAACATGAATTACCAAACCCTAATGGCAGCCAGGAAGGGCTCTCCTCCCCCTCCCCCAAGATATTAAGCTGGGGTAAATCCCCTGGCTCACTGCAGCTGACTGAGAGGGGAACAGACCTACTTCAAAGATGGCCTATTTCAGTGCCATCTTCCCACAATTCCCAGTCAACTCATTTTTGACAAGCCTACCAAATCCACTTTTGTGGGACAGAATAGTCTTCCACAAATGGTGATGGGAACACTGGCTATCCATAACTAAAAGAATGAAAGAGGACCCCTATTTTGCTCCCTATACAAGAATCAACTCCAAATAGATCAAAGACCTAAACATAAAAGCCAGAATCATAAAATTCCTAGAAAATAATGTAGGAAACATCTTCAAGATTTGGTGCTAGAAGTGGGTCCTTAGACCTCACACCAAAAGCATGGACAATGAAAGAAACTAATAAATGGGAATTCCTCAAAATTAAACACTTTTGGACCTCAAAGGACTTTGTTAAAAGGGTGAAAAGGCAGCCTATTCAATTGGAAAAAATATTTGGTAATCACATATCCGACAAGGGTTTATTATCCATGATATATAAAGAGATCCTATAATTCAACAATAAAAAGCCAAATAACCAGATTAAAAAATGGGCATAAGACTTCAATAGACATTTTTCCAAAGAGGAAATACAAATGACCTAAAAAACCACAAGCAAAGATGTTCAATATCACTAGGTATTAGGGAAATGCAAATCAAAACTACAATGAGATTATTTCACACCTATTAGAATGGCCAGTATTTTTTTAAAAATAAACAGAAAACTACAAGTGTTGGAAAGGATGTGGAGAAAAAGGAACACTTATTCACTGTTGGCAAGACCGTAAAATGGTACTGCTGCTGTGGAAGGCTGGAGATTCCTAAGGAAGTTAAATATCTGACATGTGACCCAGAAATACCACTACTAGATATATACCCAGGGACATGAACAGAATCTGCACACCAATGTTCATAGCAGCATTATTCACAATTGCCAAAAGATGGAAACAATCCAGGTGTCCATCAACCAAGGAATGGATAAACAACTTGTGGTATATATATATATGATGGAATATTATTCAGCCGTATGCAGAAATGAAATTCTGATGCATATGACAACATGGGTGAACCTGGAAGACATTATGTTGAGTGAAGCAAGCCAGACAGAAAAGGACAAATATTGTATGATTTCACTATTACAAACAAATATAATTAGTGAACTCAAGGAGTTAATAGTATATAGGTCTCCAGAAGATAGAATGAGGATAGAGATTGGAAAGCTGGGGCTGAATCTGTGCAGAATTGGTAATATTGTTACTTGTAATTGTTTGGAAGTGGATAAAAAATGTCTAAAGCACATTATAGTGTTTGTAATTAACAGTGTTAATATTTGGGTATGAGAGTGGTTGAAAAGTCTTGCTAGAAGGAAAGCTAAAAAAATGAAACATGGAACTGTATAGCATAGCACATGCTGCTGTGGAAAATGAATATAGATAGTGCATTTATAAAAATGCTTTCCTCTGAAACAGAACACATGTATGTTACTGGTACAAGATGTTAATAACGGGTAATATTTGTGTGAAAATACAACCAAAGCAAACTATGGACTGTAGGGTATGATTATGTATTAGTGACTTTCCATCAATGGTACAAAAAAGGAAGTATGCCAAGTAAAAGAAATCAGACACAAAGTACTGCATATTGTTTACCTTAATCTATACAAAACATAAATACAAACAAATGTTCAGAGTCAGAAATAGATTAGTAGTTATATATGACAGGGGAAGGATAGAGGGATTGAAAGGTGATTACTAAGAGGTAGGGATTTTCCTTTTTGGAGTAATATAACACTCTAATATTGATAACAGTGATAAATGCACAACTCTGTGATTATACCAAATGCCACCGATTGTACACTTTAGATGGAATGACTGGTTTATGAATACATTTCAAAAAAATTGATTAAAAATTAGTTTTATGTTTCTTTTTCTGTTGTATGGAGTTTAAAATTGACTACTGAATATATTCTCATAAAAGCAAAGAAAATTATTTTGCCACAGATGTGGTCTCTTTGAGGTTTATTTAGTAGTTCCCAAATAAAAATAAGAATATGGAGGAGGCTGGTTTGGACCTATTTAGAAGTTTACCTTGAGTTCCTCTCCTGTGCTTCTCTCCTGCCATTCTCTGTTTCCTCCAAGTGAACCAAGGATATATACTATATTCTCTCTCTAGTCAACTCTCTCTCCAAATAAAACCTAGAATATCAAACTCTTCAATTTGGAAAAATCCTCAAAAGTCTTTGAGTGCTACCTTCACCCAATGCCCAAATTAATATAACCAAGTATGTATTGGACATTTTGACAATAATATCAGATATAAGATAAGCACCTTAGACTTAATATGCTCAAATATTAATCTTTATTTTCCACCATGCTTGTTTCTCTTCTTGTATGGTAATGGCAGCTACATTTCTATCAAAACAGAAAATGTGTTCATCCTCAGATTCTCATTTTTCCTTTCTCTGACATCCAGTAATAATAGTTATTATAATAATAACACCAAGCATATATAGATCATCTTTTACATCCCAGGCTCTAAAATTAGAACTCCATATAAATTATTTTTGTAACCTTTATTATAATAGCTAACACTTAATAGGGGATTATATATATCAGATACCTTGCTAAAAGTTTGATTTGTATTATCTTGATCTTCATATCACTATGATATCAAGCATTATCTCCATTTTTCCAGATGAGTAAGTTATATAACTCCCCAGTCACACAGATCATACTTGGCATGACTTGAATGCAGATAGTTTGAGTCCAAAACTTATGCTATTAACCACAACATCATTTTTATTTTCCAACTCCATATAGTATAACTATTTTCCCAATTTCACAGATGATGAGAGAGGTGATTCTCAAGGATGCTTCATAAACTTGCCCAAGAGGTCAAAGGTGAACATACATTTTTCATCCCAAATGCCTAGAATCAGAATGTTGATTCAAATTTGCTTAGTGTGGTTTTGGGTACATAGGTTCTATAGGAAATTTATCTTCTGAAATGGCTATCAAACTTCACTATTTGAGCAAATTTTCATGAACAATACTTAAGGAGGATTTTAGAACAAAAACTGTGTATACAGCCTATGTTCCAAAAACATCAATATTTGATTACACAGCTAGTCAGGGAAGAAATGAGGATTAAAACTTTTCTCATAGTAAAGCCAAGTGTATTAATTTATTCTGTTATTTTAAAATCCTATGAACCATAGCTCTTTAATATTTCCTTATATCCTCTCCATCACCATCACTACTCCTCATCCTTTCTTTCCTGGATTACCCAAACAACTCCATAATTTTACTTCTTTCTTCATTCCTTACACTCTCCACCCAGTTCACACCATACACTATTTTATGAGTGGTTTTTCTATACTCAGAATCCCACTATGGGGAGAAAGTCATTTATCTGAGAAGAGAACTACTATCCAGAGTGCATTAAAAAAAAAACACAACTCAAAAATTAAAAGACAAATAACACAATTAAAACATGGGCAAAGGATTTGAATAGACATTTCTCCAAAGAAGATACACAAATTCCAATGAGCACATGAAAAGATGATCAACATCACTAGTTTTTAGGGAAATGCAAATTAAAATCACAATGAAATATCATGTCACATCCACTAGGTTGATATATTTAAAAAGACAGACAATAGTAAGTATTGGTGAAGATGTAGAGAAATTGGAACCCTCATATATGGCTGCTGGGAGTGTAGAAGGATACAGTTGCTTTGGAAAACAGTTTGGAGTTTTTATGAAAACATAGAGTTACCATATGACTCAGAAATTCCACTCCTAGATATATGCCTAAGAAAACTGAAAATATGTTCACACAAATACTTGTATGAAAATGTTTATAGCAGCATTATTTATATAACTCAAAATAGCCAAAAGTGTAAACAGCCCAAATGGCCATCAATTAATGAATGGATAAGCAAAATGTAGTATATCCATATAATGGAAAATTATTCAGCCATTAAAAGGAATGAAATACAGATATATGCTACAACATGGATGGACCTTGAAAACATTGTCCTGTGTGAAAGAAGCCAGTCACAAAAGACCACATATTGCATGATTCTGTTTATATGAAGTGTCCAGACTATGCAAAATCATAGAGAGAGAAAAAAGATTAAGGTTGCCTAGGGCTGGGAATAAGGGAAAATGGGGAGTACTGCTAATGAGTATGGGGTTTCTTTTGGGAGGTGATGAAAATGTTCTGGAATTAGTGGTGATGGTTGAACAAGTGAATTATATCTTAAAAAAAAAAAAAAAGACCAAGTTTCCATAGATTTGCACTCAGCAAGATAAAATTAATTTCAAAAATTCCAATTATGTTACATCTCTGCCTAAAACTCTCCAATGACATATAGGACCCTCTATGGTTAGGCCCTGGCATAGCTCTCGTTTCTTATTTCTTACCAAGGTGCCTCTACCATCCTATACACAAATGTTACAAAAAAATCAATTTCCCAAATTATGACACAGTGTTTTAAGAATCTGCATATAACTCTGACTTATCTTTGAGAATGCAACTCAGGGCTCACATCTTATGAAGCCTTCCTATCTCCTGACTGCTTTGTCATTTGTTACACAATTATACCTTGTTTGGCCTTGTAATACAACTGTTATAATATATGAGGTCATATTATATATATTAGTCAAAATAGACTTGTAAATGCTGTAGTAACAAACCACCCCAAAATTTCTAATATAATCAACAGTTAATTTCTCATGAATGCCACAATAAATATCTCATCTTTAAAAACATTTAGTAGAAAGAGTTCAACATGGCAAACCTTTGGTGTAATAGTAGCTGTATCACAGATAGAATAAAAGAAAAACCAGATTTGCATTAGCAACAGCATCCTTAGTATTAGTATTTACACAATACAACCTATATTTTGTCATTTAATTTCTCCTTAAAAATCCTTTGAGCTACCAAATTTATATAAAGCCTCCCAAATTCATTACTATTTAAATGACCTATAAAGCATTTCTAACTCTAGCTTAATAATATTTTGATGCCTAATTAAAAATAAAATAAATATCTCTCATGGAAATTTTTATAGCATATTATGACTATAAGAAACAAAGTTAAATTTTTACAGTCAATCACCTTCTGATTTTTGTAGTTTAGTAATAAAAATTAAATGTAATGAAAATATGTAGTGATTTAACTTGTCCATTAAATAACTTAAGGCCATTATTTTTTGTTAATTATAAAGTAATACATACTTTATATTCTATTACTCTGAATAGTCAGTTAAGACATTACTTGTTAAAATTTAAAGAGTATGAGAAATGGCTAGAAAAGTCCTTAGCAGTAACTCAAATTTCAAAACTTTTATATTTCACCAAATTTTCATTATATAATGAGACAGAATTTGAAAGACAAGTAACATATAACAGCAGAGCCAGCCTATTGACCTATACGACACAGCTTAAAGATGTCTCTCTTAAGACACCTCTACTTGCTACTCTGTCTTAAATTTCTGTTAAAGATTCAGAAACAAAACAAATGTTTATGGATTATCTACTGTGTGTAACACGTTGTTCAAAGACTTGAGAATTCAACAGAGATCAAATACAAAGATCCTGTTTTCCTGAAATCTCATTCAGTATCACCATCATAAGATTTGCCACATAATTTAGTATACTGCATATACTACTATTAGTTTATTATTTTTCTTTAAAGTGATCCATTTTACTCAAATAAGAAAGTATCACTTCAATAAATATTAAACAGGTAGCACTTGCTAATAAGAGAATAACTGAAAACAAATTAATACAAGGAAAACAAAACAACTTAATTAGATTTCATTTGACCATGGCTGGACTTTGATGATCCTGAGCTTTAGGAATGTTCTTTCCTAAGTTAAAGGGGGATTTTAGAAGGTATTAGAGAGGTCTTGAAGGCAGATAAACAATGGGACTTTTCCCTTCATGTAATCAAAAGAATCACTGTGAGGTTCATTTCTTAATGTCATCTCTCAAAACTGAAATTATCCTCACTTTGGAGAACATTTATCTTGACTAAAGTGGAATTTGGCTATAAGGATCTGTTCTCCTGTGAAATCATCTTCTTAAATACAAAATATCCTGATAGATTACTTGTAGTATGAAATTAACTTTATATTATAAGTGACCTTGTTGTAGGATAGGAAGTCCATCACTGAAGTATTAAGAATATGGGAGTGTATCAAGGAGGACACCCACCAAGATGAGTCTTGAATTTCTGCAAGTCTAATAAAAGGAAAAGGTGGAAAGAGTTTGAAAGTAAGAAGAAAATATACTTAATTTGGGGAACTTCCAGGGAAGATGGTGGAATATGGAACTCCAAGACTCAGTCCTTCCACCAAAACAAGTATTAAACAAGTAGAACTGTCTGAAACAACTATTTTGAAACTCCAGAGAAATGAAGAACACGTACAGCATCCAGGGAAGAGCAGAAGGAAGAGGCTGATAAATTATAGTAAAGAAATGTCAAAATGATCTTTCTGAATGGTGGTTACTGGCACTCTTCCCCCAATCTTGCAGCAGACCACCACAGGGCCCAGTCCCTGTCTAGCTGCTGGTGTCAGAAAGGGACCTAAAAACCCTCTTTACAGAGAACAGGGGTGGACACAGCTGATCACTGATCACTAATTATGATTAGTGAAATTAGATCACTGGGTCCCGGCTCTGACGGCAGCTATCATTTCAACCAACCCTGACAGTGGCAGCCGTTGTTTTAACCCTACACCCAGACTGGGGAGAGGTAGTGGAGATTTAAAGATGCAGCACTTCTTCAGGTTTGTGGGGAACAGTTGGCTGCATTTGCTGGGCAGGTCAGGAAACCTCAGCTTTGGAGAACTATTGGAGAAGTTTTTGGCGCCCTTCCTGACTGCCTCCACAGGACCCCTCATGTGTCCCTGGCACTGTTTTGGCTGGGAAATAGTAACTTGGGAAAGACCTACCCAGTGTGACCCACCTCTGCAAAAGCAGCATTAGACCTCAAAAGTAGTATAAAAACCTACTGAGGCAGCAGTCTGGTACAAAGGCCTGCTGGATTCAAATACCTAGGAGATGGAGATGTGTCCACTGGGGAAAAAAGGAGACAGCCAAAGTCCTATAAACAAAAGAACTCCAAAACAACTAACTCCAAAAGCCCAAGATAAGACAGAGGGACAGAAGGATACAGAAAACACTGCATTCACTTTGGGCAGACCTTCCTGACATTAGGACTGAAGCTCAAGAAAATCTGTCTTATCACCAGCTGGTTACAAAACCAAGAAACAGACAACCCAGGGAGTAAATCCCAGAGTTAACATTTTAAAATGTTATAATGTAGAATGGTAAACAAAAGACTAGAAGACAATAAAAGAAACAGGAAATGATGGCCTATCCAAAGAAAGAGGCTAAAAATACATCTCACTGAGAAGATGAGAATGTGAACATATCAAACAAAGCCTTTAAAAAAACATCTTAAAAAAATGCTCAGGAAGATGAAGGAAAACACAGAGAAAGAGCTAAAGGATGTCAGGAAAACAATGAAGGAACAGTATGAAAGTCAAGTAAAGAGATAGAAATTTTTTAAAGGAACCAAAGAGAACTACTGGAGATGAAGACCAAAATAATTGAAATGAAAAATCCCAGGACAGTTTCAAGAGCAGATTGGAGCTGGCAAAAGAAAGAATCAGTGATCTTGAAGACAAGACACTTGAAATGAATCAGGCTGAGAAGCAGAAAAAAAAAGTAATATTAAAGGTGAAAATAGTCTAAGACACCAATGAGACCCCATTAAGCTCACCAGTATATTCAGTATGGAAGTCCTAGAAAGAAGAAGAAAAAGAGAAAGAAGCAGAGGGAATATTCAAAGAAATAATGAGAGAAAACTTCTCAAACTTAGCAAAAGTCATGCATATGAATATTCAAGAAGCTCAGAGAACACCAAGCAGGATAAACATGAAGAAAAATACACCCATCATATATTGATTACACCATCATATGCAAAGAACAAGGAAAGAGTTCTGAAAGCTGCCAGAGAAAAACAACGTGTTTACATACAAGGGATTCCCAATTAGACTGATTGATGATTTCTCATTGGGAACCATGGAGGCAAGAAGGCAGTGGGTTGAAATACAATAAAGTACTGAAGGAAAACAACTGCCAGTTAAGAATTTTATATCTGGTAAGACTCTCTTACCAGATACAAAAATTAGGGAGAGATTAAGATATTCTTAGATAAATAAAAACTGAGGAAGTTCATCACTACTATATCTGTCCTACAAACAATGTAAAGGGAGTTATTCAGACTGAAATGAAAGGACACTAGACAGTGTTTCAAAGTAGCATAACAAAATAAAGACCTTTGGTAAAGGTAACCTTTTGGGTAATTATAAATGCTAGTAACATGTAATGTTTTCTTTAGTATGTAACTCTACTTCTTACTTCCTACAGCTGATAATGGAAATGCATAAAAAATAATGAAAATCTATGTTCTTGGACATACAATGTACAAAGATAGTGGTGACAAGTACAAAAAAAACGGTGGGGGAACAGAGGGGTATAGGAAAAGTATGTGCATTCTGTTGAAGTTAAGTTGGTATCAAACCAAATACAATTGTTATATATTTAGGATGTTAAATTTTTATCCCTTGGTAACCACAAGCAAAACAGATGAAAAAATATATCCAGACAAAAAAGAGAAGGCATTCAAAACAGTAAAATACAAGAAGGCAAATAAATATAAAAGTAGGCTTTAATGGAAGTAAAGGGAAAAAAAAGTATAAGACATATAAAGGCTAAATAGCAAAATGGCAGAAGAAATTCCTGTTATTATCAGTAGTGACCTTAAATGTAAATGGATTAAACTCTCCAGTCAAAATGCAGAGATTGGCAGAATGGAAAAAAAGCATGACCCTACCTATATGATGTTTACAAGAGACTCACTTTAAAGTCAAAGATACAAGTAGGTTGAAGGTGAAAGGATGAAAAAACATATACCATGCAAGTAGTAAGCCAAAGAGAGCTGGGGTGGTTTTACTAAAATTGGATAAAATAGACTTTAAGTAAAAAACAGTTATGAGGGACAAAGATAGTCATTACAAACTGATAAAGGGGATAATTCAACAGGAAGATGTAACAATTATAAATATATATGCACCTCACAGCAGAGCCCTCAATATATGAGGTGAATGCTGACATACTTGTAGGAAGAAATTGACAGCTCTAAATTAAGAGTAGGAGAAACTAACACTACACTCAATAATGGAAAAACATCTAGTCAGAAGGTCAATAAGGAATTACAGGACTTGAATGATTCACTAAATGAACTAGAACAGACATATAGAACACTGCACTCAACAAAAAGAGAATACACATTCTTCATGAGTACACATTCTCCAGGATAGACCAAATGATAGGTCACAAAACAAGTCTCAATAAATTTAAAAATATTGAAATCATATGATGCATATTCTCTAACCACAACAGAATGAAGCTAGAAATCAATAACAGAAGGAGAAAGGGAAAACTCACAAATACATGGAAATTAACACACTCTTAAACAGCCAATGGGTTAAAGAGAAAATCAGAGAGAAATTAGGAACTGTCTTGAGGCAAATAAAAATGAAAATATAACATACAAAACCTTAGATGCAGCAAAGGCAGTGCTGAGAGGGAAACTTATAGCTTTAAATACTTACATTTAAAAAGAAGAAAGACTTCAAATCAGAGTCCTAATCTCAAAACTGGAAGAACTAGACAAAAAAGAGCAAACTAAACTGAAAGCAAGCAGAAGGGAGAAAATAACAAAGATTAGAGTGGAAATAAATGAAATAGAAAACAACAACAGCAACAAAAACAGAAACAATTGAGAGAATAAAAAAAAACTTGATTCTTTGAAAATTCAATAAAACTGACAAATTATACTGAAAAAAGAGATACAAAAAATGAAAATCAGAAGTGAAAAGGGTGCATTACTACCAAACCTGCTGAAATAAAAAGGACTCTGAACAATAGTATGCCAATAAATAAGATAAGCTACCTGAAATGGACAAAATCTTAGAAACCCACAAACTACTACCTACATTGACTCTAGAAATAAAACAGAAGATCTCAACAAACCATTATTAGTAAAGCAATTGAATCAGTAATCAAAAATCTCACAAAAAAAGAAAAACTCAGGACCAGATGGCTCCACATGGGAATTCTACCAAACATTCCAAGAAGACTTAACTCCAGTTCTGCTCAAACATTTCCAAAAGGTTGAAGAGGAAGAAACACTTACTAACTCATTCCATGAGGTGAACATCACCCTCATACCAAACCCAGATAAAGATATCTCAAAAAAGAAAACTACAGACCAGTATCTCTTATGAATACAAATGCAAAATCTTAAATATAATACTATCATATTGAATTGAACAACATATTAAAAGAATTATATACCAGGATCAAGTGGGATTTATCCCTGATATAAAAGGATGGTTTAACTTAAGAAAATCAATCAATGTAATACACCATATTAACAGAATGAAAGAAATAACACATGATCATCTCAACTGATACAGGAAAGGCATTTGACAAAATATAGCACTACTTCTTGATAAAAAACATTTAGAACACTAGAAATAGAAGGACATTTCCACAATATGGTTAAGGGTATATGAAAAGCTGACAGCTAACACCCTACTTAATGGTGAAAGACTGAAAGCTTTCTCTCTAAGATCAGACACAAGACAAGGATGCCCATTGTCTCCGTTGTTATTCAACGTTCTACTGGAAGTTCTTGTCTGAGCAATTAAGCAAGAAAAAGAAATATAAGGCATCCACATTTGAAAGGAAGAAATAAAACTTTCACTATTTGCAGGTGATATGATCATATCTACAAAAAATCCTGAAAAATCTGCAACAAAACTTCTAGAGCTAATAAATGAATTCAGCAAAGTGGCAGGGTACAAGACCAACACTCAAAAATCAGTAGTATTTCTATACACAAGTAATGAACAATTGGAAGAAGAAATCAAGAAAAATATTCTATTCATAATAGCAACACAAAGAATAAAATAGTTAGGAATAAATCTAACCTGGGGTATAAAGGACTTTTATATAGAAAGCTACAAAACATTGCTAAAAGAAATTAAAGGAGATGTAAATAAATAGAAGGACATTCCTTGTTCATGGATTGGAAGACAAAATATTTTAAGATGAAAATTCTACCAAAAGCAATTTATATATTCAATGCAATCCCAATCAAAATTCCAACAACCTTCTTTGCAGAAATGGAAAAGCCAATCATCAAAGTCATATAGAAATGTAAGGAGCCCCAAATAGCTAAGGACATCTTGAAAAAAAAAAAAAAGAGAGAATGAGGTTGGAGGACTTACACTTTCCTATCTTAAAATGTATCACAAAGCCACAGTAATCAAACAGCTTGGTACTGTCACTAGGACAGACATATAGACTAATGGAATAGAATTAGGAGCTCAAACATCAACCCTCATATATATGGCCAACTGATTTTTGACAAGATGGCAAAGACCACTCAATTGGGAAGGAATAGTCTCTTCAACAAATGGTGGTAGGAGAACTGGATCTCCATTTGCAATAAAAAGAAGGAGAACCCTACCTCACACCATATAAAAAAATCAACTCAAATAGGATCAAAGACCTATATATAAGAGCTAGAACTATCAAACCCCTAGAAGAAAATGTAGGGAAGCATCTCTAGGACTTTGTGTTAGGCAATGGTATATTAGACTTTACACCCAAAGCATAAGCAACAAAAGAAAAAATATATAAATCATAATGAAAAGCTTTTGTTCTTCAATTGACTTTATCATAAAACTAAAAATGCAAAGTACACAATGGGAGAAAATATTTGGAAACCACATATCTGATAAAGGCTTAATATCCAGTAAATAAAAGGAAATCCTTCAACTACCAACAAATAGACAAACAACCCAATTTAAAAAATGGGCAAAAAACTTGAACAGAAATCTCTCCAAAGAAGATATACAAACTGCCAGAAAGCACATAAAAAGATACTCAACATCATTAACTACCAGGGAAATGCAACTCAAAACTACAGTGAGATACCATTTCAAACCCATTAGAATGGCTGCCATTAAGACAAACAAACAAACAAAAAACCCCAAAACAAACAAACAAACAAAAAAACAGAAAACAACAAGTGTTGGAGAGGATACAGAGAAATAGGAACACTCATTCATTGCTGGTGGCAATGTAAAATGGTGTAGCCACTGTGCAAGACAGTTTGGTGGTTCCTCAGAAAACTAAGTGTAGAACTACCCTATGGCCTGACAATTCCACTACTAGGTATATACCTAAAAGAATTGAAAGCAGGGACTCAAACAGATAATTGCACACTTATATTCATAGCGGCATTATTCACAATTGCCAAAAGATGGAAGAAATCCAAGTGTCTATCAACTGATGAATGGATAAATAAAATGTGGGTATATTCATATAATTCATTCATAAAAAAGAATGAAGTCCTTACACATGTGACAGCATGGATGAACCTGGAAGCCATCATGTTGAGTGAAATAAGCCAGACACAAAAGAAAAAATATTGTATCATCTCACTGATTTGAAACAATTAGAATAAGTAAATTTATAGAGTCAGAATCTAGAATATAGTTTACCAGAGGATGGGTTGGGGATAGGGAATGAGAAGTTACAGCTTAAAATATACAGACTTCCCTATAATTAGCACTATACCATGAAATATATGTCCCAGAGACTAAAATCTTCAGTCTGTTCATATACTGGTTGAGCCCTGAATTTTAGCAGAGTTGCAGCCAACACCTACTCTCCAGTTCATTGGACTCGCCCAGGACAACTAACAAAATGATGATTATGGAAAATGCCCATCCCCAAACCAGAGAGTATCTACAACAGCAAGCAAAACAGTTCTATCCATCTACCCCACGGGATCTAAGCCTCCTCTCAATCTCAAGCACAATGAGTATCACTATCCCAAAATCCTCAAGATTGAGGAATGAACAAACAAAAGGGGGGGAATGCAACTATGGACCAAAGTAGACTTATTATTATTCTAGAAATGGACTTATAACATTAATATAAAGAGATATAAAGGGGAGGGAGAGGGAAGAATAGGTGTAACATGGGGCATTTTGTGGACGTTGGAATTGTTCTTCATGATATTGCAATGACAGAGGTCATTTTCCATTTTGTCAAAACCTATAAAATTGTGCAGTGCAAAATGTAAACCATAATATAAACTATAGACCATGGTTAGTAGCAATGTTTCAATATTTCTTCATCAATTAAAACAAATGTAGCACACTAATGAAAGATGTTATTAATAGGGGAAAATGTGAGAGGGGAAGGGGGTATGGCATATAAGAATTCCCTATATTTTTTATGTAACTTTAGGTAATCTAAAACTTCTTTGAAAAAAAATTAAAAAATAAAAAAATGAAAAATAAAATGTACAGGATTCCTATTTGGAATGATGGAAGTATTTTGGTAATGGATGGTGGTGATAGTAGCACAATACTGTGAACACAATTATTAGCACTGAAATAAATGTCTGAATATGATTAAAAGTGGAAATGTTAGATTGTATATATGGTAATAGAATTTTTAAAAATCTATAGAACTACACTACATAAACAGTGGTCCCTAAGTTAAACCATGGACTTTAATTAAAAGTACAATTATAACAATGTGTTATAATCAATTGTAACAAATATTCCACAGAAACATAACATGTTATTAATAGGGTGGTATATGGGAATGCAGTATTTAATACATTATTGGTCTGTAAATCCACAACTTCTCCAATAAAGAGAAAAAAGTTAAAAAAAAAAAAAAAAA
>JAQZBX010028873.1:0-27597 GCA_029593785.1 Cabassous unicinctus
GGGGGGGGGGGGGGGGGGGGGGGCACTCGGGATTGTGGAACACTCCGCTACTGCTTCAGAAATGGCTGTGTCCAAGCCCACTCCTCTCTCAGCCATGGGTACCTGCAATTATGTGGAAAATCATGTACATTATATAGACCAATTTACGTGTGTATATATACACATTTATGCGTATATCACCCCAGAATGCAGGCTCAGCAGTTCTAAACATGACGTGGCGTTTAGAACGGGGACTGGGAAACCTGCTCTGACTCGTGCAGCGCCAGGTCCCGAGCGCGCCCGCAAGCGCCCCGTCATGAGCCTCACTTCAGCCTGGGCGTGTGGGGCGGCTGTCAGCTCTGAACCTGGGAACAAGGAAAGCCCCCATGGCTCCGGGGGCTGTTTCTGAGTCTGAAGCATCGATGTCACCTTTGGCGGGTCCCCGGAGCAGCCGGTGGGTCATGCACAGAGTCCTGCCCACCATGCCCCTTTTGCCTCACTCTTCTGCTCTTCTTTCTTGCTCCAGGCCAGCCAAGCCCCAGAAAGTAAGATGAGCTGGTGGTGCCCCCTCGTTGCCCTGCTAGGATGTCGCCTTCTCAGGCAGCGCGGACCACACTGCATAAAGCGGTGCCGTCGTGGAGCCTGTTTTGCCCCAGGGAGCAGCAAGCTTCCCCCTGCTGACCCTCTAGCCATGTCAGCCAGACTCCCTAACCTCCTGATGCAGCTATTGCATCTAAACTGATCTCTGTCCAATGAAGGGCAGAGAACAAGATCAAAGATCACTGTGCGATACAAATGACTTCCTGTCTGGATCAAAATCCTAGGGAAAGTATGAAAAATATAGAAATTTCAAAGACTGATTGTTTCCCTCTAGCTCTACATATGAGTTCTATTAGCTGTTTTTCTTGCACATATTCTTCCCAAGTAATTTATAATGATGGCATAGTAGATGGCCCAAAATTTCAGTGATGGAGAGGGTGTGTGTGTCTCTCTTGTTCAGTAAATGCTGTAAGAATTTCCTGGCCACCGAAGAAAATCAATTTACTCAAACCTCTTATACAATAAACCTACTATGACATTTTCCTTTGGAATCATTTGCTATTTGTAATCATATCAGGGATGAAGAACTTCTATCAAAAAATATATCAATAGCCTCATAAAGGCTATTTTCCCCTTGTATTTTTTTCCTGAATTATGTCATCCGAGACACAAATTTGCTGACAATCAATTTTAGCTTCTCCACACAGTTTGGTTGAAGGGTTTCTGTTTCTTAATAATAGAATGGCGTTAACACAAAATACCATTCAATTACCAGGTGCTGTGACACACTGTAAGCCCTCCAATGTTTCCGCGTTGACTGGTGACATAGCTATACATCAGTCATTAGCTGAAAATCCTGAGCCGCCACAAGGACTTGCCATCTTATTTACAATTATAATAACTGAAGGGATTGAATTGACTTCAAACACAAATAATATCAATAATGAACCTCAGCTATGTCATAAAAAATCTCTCCTATATATGGATATCTAAAAGAATCACTTAGATGCTTATAAGGCACCTTCTTGATAACGTTTTTCATCAAAGAAAATGTTGAAAGTCATGAAACGAGTCATCCTAGCAACTTGAATCAATACTCTTCTTCTTGGACACCTGAGGCTATCTTCCACTTAGTTCTGAAAGGGCGCTGGAGTGGACTGCTGTAATGATAGTTTGTGTGTGTGTTTAAGTCTGTTGGGGGACCATCCTAAAACTCAACCTTTGGTTACCCCCCAGGGGCTCTGAAACTGTCACATTCAAAGAGTAGAGGCATGAGAACATTGGGTGAGCTCTTCCACAGTGGCCATCAACCAAAACCCGCTGACCTAAGAGTGGTGGTCAAGTGTGTCCATCCTAATTAACCAGTTATTATTATGTTTAGCTTCTAAGCCTACCCTGGGCAGGGCTCATTCCTCTATTCTAACCTGGAAGGCCAAGTTTGACTTTGAACCAGTTGGCCTGGAGATTGGTGCTTTGTGCTACAAACTGGATTCCCAGTTTTGCCAGGTTTCCCAGAGTGACTGCTGCCTGAGAATTTCTCATTATGTAAACACAATTCTCCTAAATCCTGTCTGTGAAAAAGCTTCTGATGTCAACATTGCTTATTATTAAGTAGTTCTACCTTATTAGCAGCTCAAGAGGCTGGATTCAAGGTAAACATGTGCCACAATATCTTTTATTAAGATAAGATTGGAAAGGAGAGGAACTTTCAGAAAGGCAAAGAAATAGAGGAACCACACATAAAGTCTTTGAACTGCTTCTTTCAGAAAGATCATTACGCTGCAGAGGGAAGAGGCGGGAAGAGATAGGAAACTGGGTCACAATCCCAGTCCCCAGTGAGTTTACAGTATTATATGAGGTGAAGGAGAGAGCTAAAACATGGGAAAAAAGGCAAACACATAAATCTAAAAAAAAAAACAAGATGGCGACAGTATGTTACAAGAAAGACACAAAGTGCCATGGACCTTCAGAAGAGAAGGCTCACATTTTACTGGAATTTCAGATGTATTTAAAATCTGACAGGGACCATTAAAAGTGGAGGGTCTACATCCTCAAATTTCCCTTTAAAAAGAGATTTATACATGCATATGTATATGTACATGTCTATATGTATACATGCATACATATATATGTGTATATGTATGTGTGTTGAGTATATATATATATTTGTATATATATTTGGCCTTTATATGCTCACACTGATGTTTAGTAGACAATTTCAAACTTATGTGACTTTTTAAAATTATTACTAACATACGCCTTAACCCACTGTTCCCATGGTGAATGACCAAGTTTTCATTAAAAAGAAGAGAAAGGAAAAAATATCAAGAGATGGCAGCTAAGTAAGGAGTTCCAAGAGTCAGCTAGTGCTACAGGGCAGCTAGTAGTCACCCAGAGCTATCTAAAGCACCTGTTGGGGGCGCCCAGGAGACCAGAAGAGCATCCTGCAACATCCTTGAAAGAATGGAAGAAGGAGACTGCACATCTGCAGTGAAGTTGCTTGAGTAGAGCACTCCACGCCACGGAAGCCAGTGCCCATCCTCCACTGGAGGCGTAAGCTGCCTCGGAAGCTATTCCGTGGCAGGAATTGGAAACTCCATTTCCCAAAAACGGGGAAGGAGGAGACAGTTGGCCACCGAGTACAGCTACTGATTAGTAAATTCAGCTGTCTAAAGTATAACTCTAATAAGAACAGCTAAGGTTTGAACCTGTCCAAGTCGGAAAGAGGCCGGTAGCTGCCATCTGAACTCCACCCCTGGCATGAGGGGGAGCCGGGCTGATTGAAAATCACAGTCCTGGTAGGGACTGGCTTCTTTCCACCCAGATTAGACTGTAGCCCTAACCTAGGCCCCAGCTCCACCTCTGGCAGGGAGGACGCTGGCGGGACCTGCACCAGCGTCTCCGGGTAACTGCAGGCACTTTCAGATGGCACCGACTGAATAGTCAGACACCTGGGGCTCCATCCTAGCACCCCAACAGGATAAGAGAGGAGCTGTGTTTCCTCGGCCCTTGCTGGGCAACTGAAGGTGTTTTCAGCCCACACAAACTGGTTTGTTGAGCGCCTTTGGTTCCATCTCTGCCCCCCACCCTCCCCCCATAGGAGAGGAGGGGGCTGGAGTTTCCTCAGCCTATCAGGGCAACTGCAGGTGCTTTTGGCTTATACAAACTCAACTGTTGGATGCCTGTGGCTCCATCCCCACCCCAATAAGACAAGAGGGGAGCGGTGTTTCCCCAGCCTCTCTGGGTAAAGGCAGGTGATTTTTTTTTGCCCCACACAGACTGAATAGTCAGACACCTGTTGCTCCATCCACACACCCAAGTAAGATAGGAGGGGAGGTGTGTACTCAGCCTCTCTGGGCAGCAGCAGGCACTTCTGGCCTATGCAGCCTGGACTGGTGTGTAACTGTGGATCCACCACCACTCCTCAACATAACAGGAGGGGGCTGGTGTTTCCTCGGCCTCTCTGGGCAATGGCAAGCACTTTAAGCCCACATGGACTGAACGTTGGGTGCCTGTGGTTCCATCCCCACCCCCTAAAGGGCAGAGGGGACAGTACTCCCTCAGCCTCTCAGGGCTACTGCAGGTGCATTTGGCCCACACGGATTAGATTGTTGAGCACTCCAGAAGGTCCTTCCCCTCTCAGGCAGGGGAGAAGGGGGGCTGGTGCTACATCAGTCTACCTGGGCAACTGTGATCTTTTTGGACATGCACAGCACAGATTTTTGCTCACATGTGAAGCTCCATTCCAGCCCCAGGCAGGGGAGGAAGGAGAGTGAAGCTTCATCAGTCTTTCTGGGCAAATACAGATGGTCTTGGCCTGCACGACTTGGATTACCACACACGGTATGGCTCTGTCACTGCCCCTGGCAGAGGAGAAAGGTGGGAGAAGCTTCATTGGTTCCTGGGTCAACGTGGGCAGCTTCAGCCTCCACAGTTACAGTACCAACTACATCCTCAGCTCCCACTACACAACCAGCAAGGGAGAAAGGGCACGAAAGCCCTAAACTAAAGAGAAAAACTGCACCCAGAATAAATACATCTAGTAAGTCAGGTGCTAAGACACCAACAAAAATTACAGTCCACACCAAGAAACAAGAAGATATGGCCCAGTTAAAGGAACAAGATAAGCCTCAAGATGACATAAAGGAGTTGAAACAACTAATCATAGATGTTCAAACAAATCTCCTTAACAGATTCAATGAAATGGCTAAAGAAATTAAGGATATTAAAAAGATACTGGGAGAACACAAAGAAGAATTTAAAAGCATACATAGAAAAATAGCAGATCTTATGGGAATGAAAAGCACAATAAATAAAAATAAGAATACACTGGAGGCATATCACAGCAGATTTGAGGAAGCAGAAGAAAGGATCAGTGTGCTTGAAGACATGGCCTCCAAAAGTGAACATACAAAAGAACAAATGAAGAAAAGAATGGAAAAAAATTGAACAGCATCTCAGGGAACTAAATGACAGCAAAATACATGCAAACATACATGTCATGGGTGTCCCAGAAGGAGAAGAGAAGGCAAAAGGGGCAGAAGGAATATTTGAAGAAATAATGGTAGAAAATTTCCCAACCCTGTTGAAGGACATATTTATCCATATCCAAGTATGACATATTCCCATCTGAAAAAATCCGAATAGGCCAACTCTGAGACATACTAATCAGAATGTCAAATGTCAAAGACAGAGACAGAATTCTGAGAGCAGCAAGAGAAAAGCAATGCATAACATATAAGGGATACCCAATAAGAGTAAGTGCCAATTTCTCATCAGAAACCATGGAAGCAAGAAGGCACTGGTATGATATATTTAAGATACTGCAAGAGAAAAACTGCCAGCCAAGAATCTTATCTCTGGCAAGATTGTCTTTCAAAAATGAGGGCAAGTTTAGAATATTCACAGATAAAAAGAAACCGAGAGAGTCTGTAACCAAGAGACCAGCTTTACAGGAAATACTAAAGGGAGTGTGTATTAGTCAGCCAAAGGGGTGTTGATGCAAAATACCAGAAATCTGTTGGGTTTTATAAAAGGTATTTATTTGGGGTAGAAGCTTACAGTTACCAGGCCATAAAGCGTAAGTTGCTTCCCTCACCAAAGTCTGTTGCCACGTGTTGGAGTGAGATGGCTTCTGATGTCTGCAAGGGTTCAGCCTTCCTCTTCCTCTTAAGGCTCCGTGGTCCCAGCTTCTTCCAAAATCAGCTGTAGGCTGGGATAAGTCTCCTTTCTCTTCCAGGGCATATTTTTCTCCAGGCTCAGTTACTCTGTTCTCTCCACAAGGTCAGCTGTAGACTATCAGGCTCTCTCTCTTTCTGGGGCTTCTGCCATGGCTTTGTAGCTGTCTTTATTTCTCTATGTTCTTCACCTATGTGTTTACACCTCAGGGCTCCAGCTCAAAACTCCAACTATCTCCTCTGCTGTGTAGTTTTCTCTGTTTTCTTCCTACTGATGTGGCCCAATCAAAGCCCTAATCATAATTTAATCAAGTAAAAGTGAAACCTCTGAATCTAATGCAATCTAATATGCCCAGAGGAACAGACCAGTTCACAAACATAATCCAATATCTATTTTTGGAATTCATAAACAGTATCAAACTGCTACAGAGTGCTACAGCTTGAAAAGAAAAGACAAGACAGAGAGGCTTGAAAGAGATTCAAGAAATGAAGATTGTATCAATAAAGGTAACTAAAAGTGCAAAAGGAGTGGTGAAAATAAAACATGACAGATAAAACTGAAAGGTCAAAATGGGTGAAATAAAAATGGCCTTTACAATAATAACATTGAATGTTAATGGATTAAACTCCCCAATCAAAAGACACAGACTGGCAGAATGAATAAGAAAATATGAGCCATATATAAGCTGTCTACAAGAGACTCACCTTAGACCCAAGGATACCAATAGATTGAAAGTGAAAGGCTGGAAAAAGATATTCCACACTTGCAGTAACCAAAAAAAAGCCATAGTAGCTGTATTTATATTGGATGAAATGGACTTTTTTTTTTTTACAGGGGAAAGCACAAACACAGTCCCCCAATACCACAAATTATACAGTCAAGTTTCCCACATTTGGGGAAATGGCCAGGGTCAGCACACCCAGGGTGCAATGGATGAGCTTTACTCTGGGAAAACCACCTTCATGATCATGGTATCTCCCCTGCCAGGTAAGTATGAAATAAACTTTAGAATCAAAACTGTTATTAAAGACAAGGAAGAAAATTATGTATTAATAAAAGGGACAATTCACCAGGAAGAAATAAAAATCATAAATGTATATGCACCTCAGTCAGGATGCCCCAAGAAACATGATGCAAACACTGGCAAAACTGAAGGGAGAAATAGATATCTCTACAATACTAGTTGGAGAACTTCAATATACCACTCTTAGCATTGGATAGAACATCTGGGCAGAGTGTCAATAAAGAAACAGAAAGCTTGAATAATATGATAAATAGATTAAATCTAATAGACATATACAGAACATTACACCCCAAAACAGCAGGTTATACATTCTTCACAAGTGTTCATGGATCTTTCTCCAGGATAGACCATATAATTTTGGGTTAAAAAGTAGATCTCAATAAGTTCAATAAGATTGAAATTATACAAAGCACTTTCTCTGATGATAATGGAATAAAATTGGAAATCAACAAGAGGCAGAAAAAGGGAAAATTCACAAATATATGGAGATTAAACAACACACTCTTAAATAATCAGTGGGTGAAAGATGAAATTTGCAAGAGAAATCAATAAATATCTCAAGATGAATGAAAGCAAGAATACAACATATCAGAACCTATGGGATGCAGCAAAGGCAGTGTTGAGAGGGAAATTTATAGCTCTCAGTGCTTACATTAAAAAAGAAGAAAGAGCTAAATCAATGACCTAACTAAACAGCTGGAATAACTAGAAAAACAACAGGAAACTATTCCCAAAACACGTAGAAGGAACGAAATAATAAAGATCAGAGAAGAAATAAATGAAATTGAGAACAACAGCAACAACAACAACAACAAAAACAATAGAAAGAATTAACAAAACCAAAAGTTGGTTCTTCAAGATTTACAAAATCGACAAGCCCTTAGCTAGACTAACAAAGAAAAAAAGAGAGAAGATGCAAATAAACAAATAAAATAAAAAGTGGAAACGGGGACATTACTACTGAACCCACAGAAATAAAAGTGATCATAAGAAAGATATGAAGAACAACTGTATGCCAACAAACTAGACAATGAAGGTGAAATGGAAAAATTCCTAGGAACATACGAACAGCCTACACTGACCCTAAAATGAATAGAAGACCTCAACAAATCAATCACAAGAGATTGAAATAGTCATCAAACAACTCCCCAAAATGAAAAGCCCAGGACCAAATGGTTTCACATGTAAATTCTACCAAGCATTCAAAGAAGATTTAATACCAGTCTTACCCAACTCTTCCAAAAAATTGAACAAGAAGGAACACTACTAAACTCATTCTAAGAAGCCAATATCACCCAAATACCAAAGGCAGGTAAAGATATTATGAAAAAAATAAAATTACAGACCCATTTCCCTAATGAATACAGATGCTAAAATCTTCAACAAAATACTTGCTAATCAAAGCCAACAACATATTAAAAGAATTATCCATCATGATCAAGTGGGTTTTATACCACACGTGCAAGGGTGGTTCAACACAAGAAAATCAATCAGCGTAATACACCACATTGCTAAATCAAAGAATAAAAATCACGTGATCTTATCAATTGATGCAGAAAAGGCATTTGACAAAATAAAGCATCCTTTCTTGATAAAAAATACTATAAAAGATAGGAGTTGAAGGAAATTTTCTTAACATGATAAAGACCACATATGAAAAACCCACAGCTAACATTGTACTCAATGGTGAAAGACTGAAATCTTTCCTGTTAAGATCAGGAACAAGACAAGGATGCCCAGTCACCACTGTTGTTCAGTATAGTACTAGAAGTTCTAGCTAGAGCAGTGAAGTAAGAAAAAGAAATAAAAGGCATACAAATCAGAAAGGAAGAGGTAAAACTTTCACTATTTGATATGATATGATCCTATACCTAGAAAGTCCTGAAAAATCTACAACAAAGCTGCTAGAGCTAATAAATTATTTCAGTTGTGTGTCAGGATATAAGATCAATAGGCAAAAATCAGTGGTGTTTCTATACACTAGCAACGTGCAATCTGAGGGGGGGAAGTCAGGAAAAAAAATTCCATTTACAATAGCAACTAAAAGAATCAAATATTTAGGAATAAACTTAACCAAGGATGTAAAGCAATTGTATTCAGAAAACTACAATGCATTGCTAAAAGAAATTTTAAAAGACCTAAATAATTGGAAGAACAGTCCTTGCTCACATATTGGAAGACTAAATATTATTAAGATGTCAATTCTACCCAAATTGATATACAGATTCAAGGCAATCCCAATAAAAATTCCACCAGCATTTTTCAAACAAATGGAAAACACAATAATCAAATTTATTTGGAAGGGTAAGGGGCCCTGAATAGCCAGAAACATCTTAAAAAGGAAATGCAAAGTTGGAGGACTTTCAGTTTCAAACTTTACATCATATTACCTAGCTAGAGTAGTAAAAAGGTACTGGCATAAAGAAAGACACATAGACTAATGGAACCAAACTGATGGTTCAGAAACAGAACCTCACATATATGGTCAAGTGATTTTTGATAAGCCTGTCAAACCCACCCAGCTCAGTAAGAACAGTCTATTCAACAAATGGTGCTGGGAGAACTGGATAACCACAGCTAAAAGAAAGAAAAAGAACCCCTATCTCACACCTTATGCAAAAATTAACTCCAAAAGGATCAAAGACCTAAATATAAAAGCTAGAACCATAAAGCTCCTAGAAGAAAATGTAGGAAAACATCTTCAAGACCTGGTGGTAGGTGGTGCATTCTTAAACCTTACACCAAAAGCACAAGCAATGAAAGAAAACATGGATAAATGGGGCTTCCTCAAACTTAAACACTCTTGTGATTCAAAGGACTTCATCAAGAAAGTGAAAAGGCAGCTCACTCAATGGGAAAAAAATATTTGGAAACCACATATCCGATAAGGGTTTGATTTCCTTTCTATACAAAGAGATCATACAACTCAATAATAAAGAGCAAGCAATCTAATTAAAAACTGGGCAAAAGATTTAAATAGACATTTCTCCAAAGAGGAAATACAAATGGCCAAAAAGCACATGAAAAAATGTTCCATATCATTAGCTATTAGGGAAATGCAAATCCAAACGACAATGAGACATCATCTCACACCACAAAGAATGGCCATTATTTAAAAAAACAGAAAACAATAAGTGCTGGAGAGGATGTGGAGAAATAGGAACACTCCTTCACTGTTGGTAGGATTGTAAAATGGTGCAGCCTCCGTGGAAGACAGTTTGGTGGTTCCCCAGGAAGTTAAATATAGAACTGCCATATGATCCAGCAATTCCTCTACTAAGAATATATATAGAAGAACTGAAAACTGTGACATGAACAGACATCTGCACACCGAAGTTCATAGTGGCATTACTCACAATTGCCAAAAGATGGAAACAACCCAAGTGTCTGTCAACCAATGAATGGATAAATGAAGTGTTGCATATACATACGATGGAATACTATGTTGCAGTAAGAAGAGATGAAATTGGGACACATATGATAACATGGATGAATCTTGAAGGCATTATGCTAAGTGAAATAAGCCAGACACAAAAGGACAAATATTACATGGTCTCACTAATACGAACTGAAAACGAAGAATAAATGCATATAGTTAAAACATAGACTATAGATCATTAGGAGATAAGAGGAGGGCTGTGAAGGAGTACCAATCCTTAATGTATGTAGAAATTTTAATTAACTTGACTGTAAATGTGTGATAATGGATAGAGTTGATGGTAACATTTTATAGTGAGTAGCACCTGGTTTATAAACGGGTTTGTGGCTGAAAAGTTTAGTTTAGGGATGTAAATGTCAAGTGAAAGAAAGCTAGAGAATACTCTAGGGACTGAATAACACAGTGAACCAGAGGTAGAGGAGAATTGTGGTTAATAGTACAAATGCAAGAATGTCCTTCTGTGAACTAGAACAGATGTACATCACTCTTGCAGGGTGATAGGAATACAGAGAAGTATGGGGAAAATACAATTAATGTAACCTATGGACTATAGTTTATAACAATACTGCAATATTCTTGCATCAATGCTAATAATGTACTATATTAATAATAGGGAGATATGGAAAAAATATGCCAAATGTATGCTATGGACCATAGTTAGTGGTAATAGTCTGATGATATTATCTCATAAGCTGTAACAAACGTTCCACAGTGCTGTGGTATGTTGGTGAAGGATCATTGTATGGGAATTCTACACATGTGCATGATTGTTTTGTAAGTTCACAACTTCAGTAATAAAAATATATTTTAAAAAAACAATATCAGTGGCTAACAAATAAAGCTCAGCTATGCCTGACTTTCAAGGCTATTTACAGAAAAAAAGAAGGAGAAGAGAAAGGTGGAAACGAAAGGGGAGGCAGGGAAGGATAAGAGCGGGGAGGTCAGGACCACTAGGCACCTGGACTGGGTGGACTGGAGGAACGCCAAGTGTCGACATGCTCCAGAAGATGGTGCTTATCGTTATTTGACAATTGCTGCACATCTGTCAGGTAATTCCAGTCTCGCCTCTGAGCCTTCTCTTTTTCTGCATCCCTGGTCAGAAAGAGCCTTGGGATCGGCATTCATTTAAGCTGTCCCTGCAGTACCACTTTCCAAAAAGACCTCTGGCCCCATCTGTCTTATCTGGAGATGAGTTTACTCGGATTAACCGAGGAGGCTGGTCTCCGTGGGATTCCCAGCCAATGAACCGATATTTTGGAGCCTGGGATGGGTGAGAGGCTAAGACCCGCCTCTCCTCACCTGCAGGTTATTCTCAGGAGAGGAAATTGACACAAGGGGCTGATGGCCAAATGAGGCTCAAAGTGTCAGCTCCTTGCTTGGGCTGGGGCCTCCCACTGACACAGACAGGAGAACACAGAGGTGTCCAAGGCTGGAGGGGTCTGATTCCGGACCTTGAGACTTACCCAGAGAGGCAGGACTGTAGGCCCACCACAGTCTTCCATCACTGGAAAGAGAGTGCAGGGACGAGAGAGGGCATGCCCAGTCCTAGGGAGGCCCTGGCCGGTAGGCTCAGAGTGGAAACAGGAAGTAGCAGAGATGGTGACCCCCACAGCTCCTGGGCGCAGACAGGACCAGGGGAGCCAGAGAGCTCTCCAGGCACTAGCAGAGCCTTTGGACCTTGGCCCTACCCACCAGTAGAGGCAGGGACAGCAACTACGCAGCCCAGGAGTGTACTTCTCCCTCTGCTAGGAGCCCATGAGCAGGGAAGAAGAACCTGGAGAATTCCTTCCAACATCCACCCTTTGTGGGGAGAGAAACAGAGACCAAGGGGAAAAGCTCCCCTTCCATACACCATCAGTACAAAAATATATGACCTGTATCTGCAGCAATTTACATTAAAAAGGACCACTAATAAGGGCAGTGAAGGGGCTCTGCTTTGGGGGTTGATCTTTGTCTGAATTTACAGAAACCTTAGGCCATGTCCTTTGTGAGATTTTTCAGTGGTGTGACGGCCCCAGGTAGCATCAGTCTGTGGATACCCTTACAATCTTCCAGTCTGTGTCTTGGGCCACCCCCAGCCCAGGAGGGAGCCACAGAGATGGCACCATTTTACCTGCATCCACCTAAACAGCTGTAAAACAAAAGCCATCTCCAGCTGGAGGGATTGAGGGTTATTTCTCAAGGATGTTTTCCCAGGTCTTGCGCTAAATTTCAGCTACTGTGGCAGTTTGAATTCTGTGAATCCCAGAAAAAGATTATGTTCTTGAACTAATCCATTCCTGTGGGTGTGGGACCCTTTGATTGGATTAAATTCAGTTAAGGGACCTTTGATTAGATCACTTGATTAGATTGCTTTAGGGCTTTTGATTGGACTACTTCAGTAAGGTGTGGCCCAGGTTGGATTTCCACCCTCTTGATGGGTCCGATATAAACTGAGAACACACAGAGAAGAAGAAGAGGCACAAAGAAAGGGAGCTGTGCCATTTTGACCTGGCCATGTGAGACAGAGGACTCCAGGTTCACCTACAGCTGCAGAAAGACAGAGAAACCCTGTTTTTGTTTGCCAAGGGCTGCCAATGCAAAGTACCAGAAGTGGGTTGGCTTTTATAAAGGGGATTTATTTGGGGTAAAAGCTTACAATTCCTAGGCCATGAAATGTCCAAACTGAGGCACCATCAGAGGTGCTTTCTCACCAAAGTCAACTACTGTTGATCTTGTTGTCTGGCCCAATGGCGAAGCAAGAGGTCTCTGCCTTCCCATTCAGAATCTACCATCTCCTGCAGTTCAACTATGGGCACCAGGCATAGGGCTCATCTCTTTCTGGGCCTCCTCTATCAGTCTCAGCTGCTCCGCTTTCTTCCTGAGTTCAGCTGCAAGCTACCAGGCATATGGCTCATCTCTCCCTGGGCCTCAGCTCTTTGAGCCTCTTGGGGGCTTCTCTCCTTGCAGTTCAGCTGTGGGCAAAACTGTGGGCAGGATCAATACGGCAGCTTCCTTTTCCTGTGTCTCTCTCAGACCCAGCAAGAAGGCAGAGACAACCTGAATCACACTTCACTGACATAGTCCAACAAAAGGGACTCACACCCAAAGGAATGGATTAGCTCAAAAAACATCATCTTTCTCTTTTTGGGATTCATAAAAGAATTTCAAACTGTCAAAAGCCCTGAGAGGCTCAAGGAGAGGAGGCCCAGGGAGAGATGCCTGACTGCCCACACCTGAGCTCCAGGAGCTAGTGGAGCAGCTAAATTGGCTGAGAAAGGAGGCCAAAAAAGAGACAAGCCATATGCCTGATCACCTACACTGAGCTTGAGGAAACGGTGAGTCTAGTAGGAAAGGCAAGGACCTCGGCAGAGATTGGCTGCCATCTTGCCTTGCCACATGGCAGGACACCAGGCTCACCAGTAGCTGACTCTGGTGAGAAAGCATTTCTGATGGTGCCTTGATTTGGACATTTCATGGCCTCAGAGCTGTAATATTTTCTCATAATAAAATTCCCATTATAAAAGTCAACACATTTCTGGTATATTGCATTGGCAACCCTTTAGCAACTAAAACAGCTACCATAGTATTAAGAAGATGGATTTTTACTATCAGCACCCAAAGGGCAGGGACTCTGCTCAGTTTTGTGTATCTCACAACAGTATTTGCATATGGTATGTGATAAAATGCTAGTGCGAGGCTGTATCAGAGTTCTCCAGAGATACAGAATCAATACAAGATTACACGTAGATGAGAGGAAGAGAGAGGTTTATCTTGAGGACTTGGTTCATGCAACTGAGAAGGTTGTCAATCTGAAATTTGTTAGGGCAGGTCAACCAGCTAGAAATTCCATCAAGAGTTGATATTGCAGTCTTGAGTCTGAATTCTGTAGAGCAGGCCAGCAGACTGGAAACTATGGTCTTGAAGCAGAATATCTTTCTTCTCTGGGAAACCTCAGATTTTTGCTCTGAAGGTCTTCAACTGATTAGATGAGGCCCACTTTACCAAGGGTTATCTCCTTAAGCTAAGTGATTGTAGATCTCAGCCACATCCACAAAATGCCTTCAAACCAACTGGACCATAATTTAGCCAAGTTGACACATAAAATTAACCATCACAGAGGTCATGCAATTTTGCCAGAGTCTCTTTGGTTAAACCATCTGATGTTTGGCTGGTCCAATGCTCCTCACATTTCATCTCTTTTAAATTTAGCAGGTACTCTTTCTTCTCTTGTCTGTCCCCCCCTCCCTCCAATAATCTCTTTCCTTTCCACTTACATGCGGGAGATCCACTCATTTTCCTTTAAATAGTTAAGTTTCATTCCTGGGTCTCTTGATTTTGTATAGTGCAGCTAAAATACATGGCAGATGGGAGGGAACATTCCCTGTGCAATTTTAAAGGAGGACTTAATGAATGACAATCAGCTGGAACTAATTTTTGGCTGATGAGCTGAGGTGGTAAACAGGAACAAAGCAAAAGCACAGCCAGGAAGCCCGTGAACTATTGACAAGACATTCCAACTTTAAAATACTTCAAATCAATTCCTGTTTTGGCATATGAACAAACATTTGACTAATGCATTTTAACAGCCATATTTCAGCTTTAAATTGCCATAAGATGTCACGAGGATCATCTGAGAGGAAATTGAAAAAAAAAGAAGCCTAAATCCAAAAAAAATCATCATTTTTATGGCATTTGAATTGAAAATATTTCTAAAATAATGCAGTTTCACAGCTATAATTCAATGTAGGTTTTAGTCTATTGGTTTAACAGCAGCATATCTAAAATTTAGAAGTTTTTATAGCGCTCAACTCCATGTAATGGCAGTTAAAAACTTTAGAGAAAATTCAATTATACTAGAGGAGATTTTTGCTCTCCTTTTTCTGAACAATGGACTTCATTTGGAGACCTGAAGAATAAATGGCAGCCTCCAGATTTCCAACCCAGTCTCTATAAAAATGGACTAGATCACTAATCCAGAAACACTATAGAGAGACAAATAGATTATTAAATATGGCATAGGAACAAAAAAATTAATTCTTTGAGAAATTAAGTCTTGCTCACATAAAATATATACTGATCATGGTATAGTTTTAAATAAATGACATGGTGAGACAATTATGCAAATTTCTATAAATGTATGTCACATCAGAAAGAATCCGGAAAGAGCCGAGTATGCTCAGGGCTCGTGGTCTCAAGCTGTGTCTTAAAGAAACTAGGAAAGGGGACTGAAGGTAGCAGTAGGCCTCAGAAAGGGCTGGCACGTATCAGTGACCAAGGGCAGCCCTGGCCTGGCAGCGGTCCTAAGGGGCAGCAGCAGCTCTAAGGAAGGGGATAATCGGCACCTGGCTCCAAAGGCGATTGAACGTCCTCTTGTCTTCCTTGCTGCACCCACCGCTGGGTCTGCTGAATTAGGGCCATTTGTCAAGCTATAACTTTCTCTGGAGAGGGGCTGGGAAGGAGGCTGGGTAGGAGCTGGGAGTGAGAAGTTTC
The DNA here is from genome assembly GCA_029593785.1 of Cabassous unicinctus. NCBI lineage: Eukaryota > Metazoa > Chordata > Mammalia > Cingulata > Chlamyphoridae > Cabassous > Cabassous unicinctus. The sequence goes on from JAQZBX010028873.1 coordinate 15,633, forward strand.
TGAGGAAAGGGTTACAGAGTTATTTGGAGTTCAAGCTTAGAGAGTAATTCATTCAAATCCCTCATTTTCAGGAAAAATGATAATGAGGTCCAAAGACAACAAGAGGCTTGCCCAACGTGAGACAGCTGACTCATGGCGAGCCACCTCGAACCGAGACCCCCAGCTCCCCATCTCTGGCGGCTTCCCCTGCGCCCAGGCACCCGCACGCCCTTCTGTCCGGGGAGCAGGGACTCCTACAACCGTTTCGGCCCTTAGGCTGTGGACATCTGTGACCGGCTGAAGTGCCAGGAATTACAAAATGACCTGGCCATCCCAGTGAAGGGAAGCCAGGGGCCCTCGGCTGGGTTTGCACTCGGGTGAGTGTAGGTTTTCATTTGTAGGACTCAGCTCAGAAGCAAGTTCAAGGGCGCCACGGTAAGCCTCTGCACACAGCGCCTTATCAATACCCGTGCATTACACAGCGTCGGAGTCGTTTGCAGGCTGGTGTGTGGAGCAGAGCAGAAGGCCTCAGGTGCCCAGCAGGGGTGCTCCCACCACTGAGGGCCCCCCGGCTCTGGGGCCGTCACCTGCAACTTCCACTATAATCTTGTCTTTCCTACACCAACACAGCATTAAATGGATGATTTCAAAATCAAACATTTAAGAAACATTACAGCAAATGTGAAATAGAGTAGGTTTGTTTGACCCATTTCAAAAGCCAACTTTCCTTCTGGGAGCTAGGATTTGAAGGGAAAAAAATTGCACATTTATGCAAATTAGCTTGTGTCAAGAGCCCTGGTTGATTTTAACACCTTGAAGAGTCCATTACTCCCGGCTAATTTTAAAGAGTTTCTTTAAGGGAACCATTTGTTTGCAATTCTATTCCATGACTTTTGTCTTGTGTGAGTGTGTATGTGTGTGTGTACGTGGTGTGTTTTAATTTATTCTTACAGCTTCTCATTCCCACTGTTTATTTTTATTAGTTTGGTTTCATATGTATTCAAAGAGATTTACAAAGTAAATCAAATCCATTTTTCCCTTTAAAAGATGCTTTGATTATTTTTTCAAGATTAAATAGTGTGTTTTAAATGAATTTTTAAAACATACACATCTGTTTAACTAGCTATTGCATTAATAGTTTAAAGGGTAGCATGGTTATTAGAGACATTTGCTTGTATTCAGTTAAAATTGTACATGTGAAATGAACCATATCCCACCATCTATCCCCGGCTTGAGGCAGTAGAAGGCAATGGAACAAGGATGGTAGGGGAGGTGTCTTACTTTCCTGGCTGCCAAAGCAAAAGCAGGTGATAGATTGCCTTAAACAATGGGAATTTATTGGCTAAAGAATGGTTTTGAGGCAAGAAAAGTCCAAAATCAAGGCATCATCAAGGTGATGCTTTTCCCCCAAAAGAGAGTGGCATTCTGGGGCTAGTTGCCAGTCCTCCTTGGTCCTTGGCTTTTCTGGCACATGGCGATGCTCATGGTAGCCTCTCCTGGCTGCTTCTTTCTCTTCCAGTTTCCACTGCCTTCCCGCTTCTGGCTGTCCCCTCTAGCTTTCTTTCTCTCTGTGGCCTTCCTTATAAGGCATTCAATCATAGGATTAAGACCTGTCCTGAGTCCACTGGGCCACACCCTAATAAAAGTAACCTCATCAAAAGGTCTTGTTTACAATGGGCTCACACCTATGTGAATGAAGTTTAACGTGTTTTTCTGGGGTACACAGCTCCCAGCTACCACAGGACGGCTGTCTGTGGTCCTGTGAGATTTCCATTGGCTTTCCCATTATAATGTGTCTCCTTTTAAATTCCGAGAGCTGCCAGGTGGAATGGTCAAGGTTCGCAACTTTATAGCCCACTTGCCATCACTCACAGCTGCACAACCTGAGCCAGGCGCTCTTTAATTCTGGACAGCTCTCTTTCTCCTTGGTAAGGAATTTTTTCCATGACAGATCAGTATCTCAGATACATGGAGGAAATGGAGAGGACACACAAGCTTTCAAGTTCTTCAGTTCTGCGTGTCAGACCCTCCCTTTTATCTCTTTGGCTACCATTGATTTCTAGTTACTGGGATCATGGAACTAAAAAGTTAACTTTACCAAATTTCTGAGAATCCGGCAATGGCAGGATTCTAACAACTAGCCCATCAGGCTAGCCATCCCAGGAGGCTAGGATTTCATAAGAATACTTTAGGCAGCAGACTTTGTCTTCTGTATTTGACTCCTAATAAACAAATTGGATTCATGGCTCCATCTACACATTTTTATTCTGAATCCACTGAGTGCTATATCTCTGGAAGCCTAATTTAAAAGGAGTAAAAATAGTACATACCACAGCAAAGGCAGCTCTAATAGCTGCTAAATACTTGTTTAAATTATTCCCAAAATATTCTGGTTAAAATCTGTACACTTTAGGATGAAGGGCCATCTGTGCCTTTCCTGCTGAAATACTTTTTCATACTTAAGTAGCTATCACCTCCTCCCTCCCTCTCTTTCTGTCTGTCTCTGTCTCTGTCTCTGTCTCTCTCTCTCTCTCTCTCTCTCATCCTCCCTTCCAGAAGTTTAAGGAGGAGAAGACCACCTCTACATCCTTTTTGAAAGCAGTTCTGAGAGGTAGTTGGCTGACACAGGTTGTAATTTCATACCATTACTAAGGAGTTGCTAAGCAAATATTACAGAGCACAGAGATGGGCATGGGGGGGGACATTCATTCACTTCATTTCTCACAAAGAAGCACAAAAAGTTAGTCCTTTGGATATGAGGAAAAAAGAAAAGGGGGGAGTTATCCTCTCCATGTTCACTTTCTAAATAGGGTTCAAGTCTCATTTGCTTTTTTTATTTTGTTTTTCTCTGCTTTTGGTTTTGATTTTGCTTCAAGTGAGAAAAATTGGAGGTCTGTTTGAGAGGAAAGGCTGAGAACACACTAAGTCCTTATTTTCCTCTGATAACTCTTGAAAAGAGAGGTAGAGGATTGAGGGAGCCTCTTAGAGATGCGAAGAAAGCCCGGATGACTTGATCCTCATGTAAAGCCAGAGCAAAGAACCCTCCCAGGCTTCACAGAGGGGAAAGATGTCAAGTTTCTCTCTAAACAATAGTGAAAAAATGAAAGAGCTCCTACAAGTGAAAAAGTCTATGCAGGTTACTGCGAAAGATACAGAGAGTAAGTGATCCAGCCCTTAACCATAAGGAATTTATAATTTGCTCTGGTACCTACACGAGCCATTCCCCAGAGGAAAGTTAGGTATTGACAAATGTGTTATCAGTGCTTCTTGCAGCAAGTAGCAGGGGGGTGGTTGTTTTTCTCGTGTCTCTGGCCACAAACACCATCATTGTGATGAGTATTATGAAAATGCAAAGTCCGAGAAGATCAACTTTGTCCCCTCAAAGAGCCTACAGACCCCTGGGAAAGTGCACACGTGATTAGATTAGTAGTATTGGGGCACAGAAGACACGTGTAAGGTTCCCCAGGGTATTTGTCCCAGCACTTGCTCGGTATTCTTTAAGGATGAACTCACCTCTTGGGAACTTTATCTAGTTCCCACTTCCAAGTTCATTGTTTTTGAGGAGAATAATCAAGTGGGATAATGTCAAGCTGCTACCTAAATTAAGATCTCTTCTCTCATTTCATTCTCCCCACAAAATCAGTGATTTACAATCAAAGAGACAATTACCTTTGTTTAACAAGATCTGCTCTTAATTAACCTATGTTTGTTCTTCATTGAAAATGCCTCTACTAAGGGTGCACTTAATGAGTTCTTATGCTCTGGTACCTTGAAGAATACAAAGACAATAAGCCAATGGCCTTATGGTCCCATAGCTCCTCCATTCCCAAAACTTTGTGACAGTTTGAAGCTAGATGGATCCCAGAAAATTATGTTCTTAAAGCTCATCCAGGGAAGCGGGTGTGGCTCGATCGATAGAGCTCCCGTTTACCATATGGGAGGCCCCGGGTTCGCTTCCCGGGGCCTCCTTGTGAGGGCAGGCTGGCCGGCCGGCGCGGCGCAGTGGGCTGATGCAGCAAGACCTCACAGCAAGGGGGAGATAAGCAGACACAGAAAGAAAAAAAAAACACACAGCAAATGGACACAGCAAACACAAGTGGCAAGGGGGAGATAAATAAATAAATAAATCTTTAAAAAAAAGATCATCCATTCCTGTGGGTATAAACCTATTGTAGGTGTAACTTTTGATTAGGTTACTTCAGTAAGGTGTGGCCCAGGGTGGGTCTTAATCCTTTTACTGGAGTTCTTTATAAAAGAATGAAATTCAGATGAAGAGAGAGAAAGGGACGGAAGCCAGAAGCTGAAGCAATGAAAACCGAAGAGAAGTGAGGGTCCAGCAGATGCCTCCATGTGTTTTGCAATGTGACAGAAGAGTTCAGGATCGCTGGCAGCCAGTCTTTGGAGAGAGAAAGCATTGCTTGATGATGCCTTGATTTGGACATTTTTCTCAGCCTCTCACCTATAAGCTTGTAAGCCAATAACTCCACATTGTAAAAGCCAGCGTATTTCTGGTATATTGCTTTCAGCAGCCTAGCAGACAGGAACACCTTAAAGCTCAGGAAAAGCCAAGTCTGCATATGGGGGGCGTGGACTTGGGACTTTTTCGAGCCAACTTTGGAGGGTGCAGATATATCTGCAGAGCTAGTGGTTGTGGAGGCTGGTCCTGAAACCTGGAAGAGACTCTGAGAGGAGGACCAAGACTTTTTCTGGCTATTTTTTAAGTATTTTTGTCAACTTCCTAAGGTGCTACAATGACATTCTCTTGATCTATTGACCTTCTTCACATCACTACAGCCAACCTAGGTCAATAGGGCTCTTCCTGATGAGTCATACATTGTCTACAAGCAACTTGATGCCTTTAATTTTCAATAAAGAGTAAATATGCTGGAAATAAATTTTAAATATTACATGTTTGGCTGTCAAGGATATCTTCAACAACCCATCCCCAACTCAACGTCTCCTCCCCTTCATGCTACCATGACCAGGCTCAGTTTTGTGGGGCAATAAGAAGAGAGAGATGGAGATTGAAATGGAGATGGAGATACTGGAGATGGATATGGTAGAGATGAAGATGATGGAGATGAGAAGATGGAGAAGTGGATACAATGGAGATGATGGAGATGGGGAAGGAAAGAGGAAAACGAAATAGGAAAATCCATGTACTTCTGCTTTATCAAATACTTCTTGCACTATATGGAAGGCAGAGAAGGACAAAAAGTGTCTGAATGTGAGTAAATATTTATAAAGATGAGCCTGAGGTTTTTAACAACCATATTAATATGAGGATCACTGGGCTGGGATGAATTTACCATAAATGAGATTCTATAAGCTAACAGCATTGTGACTCCCTTCACCCATGTCTGGGATATATGACTCAATAAATCAAGTTGAGGGCAGTTTTTTTTTTTAAACAACAAAGCACTCCTATATTTATATTTTTGCTGAATTGATATCACTGAACTATGACAGGGTGCATGCTATACATCAGACGGTCTGACCTGGGGTGATGTTGTCCCCCAGGGTACATTTGGCAATGTCAGGACACATTTTTGCCTGTTACAATTGGGGGGATGCTACTGGCATCTAGTGAGTGGAGGCCAGCAATGCATATAAACATACTACAATACATAGTATATAGCTGGCCACAACAAAGAACAATCTGGCCCAAAATATCAGTAGTGCCAGAATTGAGAACCCCTGCTGTAGATAGGGTCACCAGAAATGGAGACAGCAAATGCACTCTTCCACTTAACTTTCTGTATTCAAATAGCTAAAGACCATGAAAAAGAAAACAGGAGTGGAACATTAGCTGAGTTAAAAGGGTTTTCCTGTGCTTGATGGTGGGGGGTGGGGGTGCAGAGTGGAGAGCTGTTCCTCTGCAGAGACCGCCTTGGCCACCACAGGCTCTCATGACCACCCTGAACACACAGCTGCCCAGGAATCCCTTGCAGAGTTCTGCTAAACCTGCTTGCTTTACTTAGAGTCAGCAGAGGCCAATACAGCAGCTGGCCTTGCAGTGACTCCTCAGGAAACTCATGTCTGAAAGCCCCTTTCTTATCCTCCTTGAGGTCACTTGCTGGTTTGCCTGGGCTGCTACAAAAAACCACCACAGACTAGTTGGCTTCAACAACAGGAATTTATCGTCTCACAGTTTTGGAGGCCAGAAGTCCAATATCAAGGTGTCAGCAGGACCATGCTTTCTCCAAAGTCTGGAGCCTTCTGGTGGTGACTTGCCAGCACTCCGCAACTGAATCTCTGCCTCGGTCACATGGCCATTCTCTCCCCATCTGTCTCCTACTGTGTCCAAATTCCCTCTCCTTTTAAGAAAGGATGCCAGTCATTGCATTAAGGTCCCACCTTAGCTAATAATATCTTCAAAGATCCTATTTACAAATGGGTTCCTATCCTCCACAGACTTCAGCATGACTCCATCCCTAACGGTCCTCCCACACTGTCAGCCTCTTCCTCAAGCCACTGAAGTCCTCCCAGTCTGGCCTGAACTCCAACAGGTTGTCCTAAAGCTCACCTTTATGGTCTCCTCCTGCAATCCTGGGGTAGACCCTAAATGGCCTTCACGAACCCACGGTCCCCTCTTGTACTGATAAGAGTCAGTCGAAAAATAGCAGAAGCAGGTAGGGCAGGAACACCCTGGGCTGCTAGTGTGTTTCAATCATGGTCCTCGAGACAGATGGAACCACTATTAAAGGGTTGTCTTTCATTTGCCCCTTAGCACAGTCCAACCAGAATTCCATCAGAACCCTCAATTCCATCCGTTCAAAGAAGAAAAAACATGTATCTCCATGCAAGTGAATTGCCTCACAAAAACAAGATGCAGATTGACTATTTTTCTCCAATAAATTTCACCATCATCTTAAATTTTCAAAGCAAAAAGCCTCCATTACATTTCTTCCATTGTTTTTATTTAATTTGAGCTCAAATTTAAATGCAGTGGGTCCCTTAGAAACTGTTAAAACCCAAAACTTTTATAGTTTCCAGTTACAAACTTAAGCTCATTCATGAACATAAGCTTTAAAATAATATTGCAATAGAGCTTTAAAAACTGAGATTCTAGTGTTTTACAACAAGAATTCATTACTAAGGAAACGAAGACAGTGAGAGAATAAAGTGTTGTATCTGAAACCGAGTACTCTTTCGTAAAAGTCAAACCTCTGAAATGTGTTATGTATATAGCTGAACATACTGATGTCTCTTGAATTTATAGAGAATAAATTTGAAATCACATTTCCATGGAAGTAATTGCATATCCTCCAGAGCCATGATGCCTAACTTTTTCCAGGATACTTTTGAATACTAAGAAATTTAGTGAAATCTCCCACGTGATTGGGAAAACATAAGAATAAGAATATATGCAGATAGAGATTCACAGGTCTTTGCATAAATTCCACAGCCCCTCAGAAGTCTGGTCCCCTTGGCTGACTTCCACTGATCCTATCTTTTGATAGCCATAAAATCACCCCAAAAATGACTGCCTTATGCAGACATCCTAAAACATGCTCACTGTTCACATCAAGACTTCAGAGATGACTATCTATGTCGTATTGCCTGTATCAGAAAACATTTGCCCCTCGTTTTTCATTGGGCCTTAATACAGAGTCTACTACGGGTAGTTTATGCCCTGTAAATTTACCTTTCTGGTCCTCTCTAATTAAATCTAAAAACCAATCACCTTCTTCCTAAGCATAGAGTTGAATTGTGAGAACCCATAGAACTCATGAAGGACCTCTCTGTATGGAAATAATAAGTGAGATAACTTATTATTCCCATCGTTGGGGTGATCATCCACATAAATCTGGACTGTGCCATTGAGAGCGGCAGGAAATCATCCCTCTGGCACGTTGTGTGGTGGGTGACAAGCCAGCACATTTACACACTTAACCCCTCTGCACTTTCACAGGAAATTCACGGCCCTGTCTGCCTGCAAGCAGCTTTGAAAGAAATCCAGACCAAGAATGAGCCATCTGAGCCCTCCCTTTCCGCGTGGGCAGGAGAAAGCCAGGCCAGGCGGCTTCCACCGCTCAGCAAAAAATGTGCCTCTACCATGAACGTTCTGCCCCTGCCAGAGGGATCCACTCATCGACACACTCTCCTGGAAAGCTTTCCTCTGGCACCTAGGAGTACAGTGGGCTCTTTAGGAATTCTTCACCAGCCTCTGGCTTGACTCACAGCTTATCCATGGTTATGCAGCAGCCTCTGGGTCACAGAACCATAGACATTAGTTGAGCGGCAGAGATTCCAGGGTATCCATAAACTTGGTTGGGGGAGGGGAGAGTGCATTTTTATTTTCACCAACCTCTAACTGAAATTTAGCATTTCCTTCAAATCTGAAGGCAGGCAACCAACCCCAGAAGTACCTGCAGTCTTGGAGGATGTAATCACAAAAAGAAATCACAAGGATTTTCATATCATTTTAAGGTTGTACAGATACCTCAAAATATTTACTCTCCTCACAGCTTCAATATCCGGGTAGCAGTTAGGGCTGTCATGAGAATTTCTTATCGAATTAGGTAAGAAAGAAGCTCATATATTCCTAAATCACATTTTTTTATTAACAACTTTATTTCAAATTCATAAAAATAAAAGAACAGAAAAAGGCAGCTCAACAAGTTGTGGAAACACAACTCCTAAAAAGTTCTTTTCCAGGCACTTTTACCTCATCTAATTCCAACTGCTAACTCAGTTGTTCCTCTAGTGTTCAGAAAGATACACAGATGAACACAGATTAGTAAAATGACATAGTCAAGTTCACCTTGTTAATGAAAAAAAAAAAGAATAGAAAAATGCTCAATTGTATTCATATCTTTTTTACTTTTAGAATTAAGATAGTACCAACTTTGCCTTTGCTACAAAAACATTACAATATTCTTGTTAACTATAGTCCATAAATTACGTTAGTTATATTTTTCTCATGTATCACCACATTCTTAACACCGTGAAGTAGAACATTCCTGTATTTATATTACTAACCACATCGTCTACCACTAAAACCAACGTTACACTGTCCCTAGGTAACCTCTAGCTGTCCTCCAACAATTACCTCCCCAGACCACCCGTTTCAGCCACAATCACATCCATACATTAGCAGTTTGTTACACTCATTGTAATGTGTTACCATCAACTCCATCCATTACCACATATTTACAATTGACCTTATTAAACATTCTACATATAACAGATTCTTAACAAGCATTTTTGGATGGACTAATTTCATCCCCACAACACTGAACAAACCAGAATGTACCAAGCACTGTTAAAGTGCTTTACTTATGGTTATTCCTTTAATTATCACAATGACTCTAGTAAGTTCTCTTATTATTCCCATTTTACAGGGCAGGCTGGGTAAAGTGCTTTGCCTGCTTGGTAATAAGTGTTTGTTTAATAAATATCCACGTGGAGGGCAGAGTTTGGTTTGAGTCCTGCTTTCTCAATAACCTGCCTGTGCTATCATCTTTTACCTACAGGAACCGAAGAGTTCCCAACAAACAAATGGGCCAGTTCTCAGCAGAAGGTTAGAATATCGAAGCTGAGGAATAACCGGAGTGTGCTTGGTATTGAAAGTGTTTGGGATACTTTGGTCTATCAGAACCAATGGATTAGCTTTGTGATACCATTAAAATGTGTGATTTATTTTAGATTAGACATTTTAAGTGGAAAGGGTTAGGGGAATTTGGCTAGGTTTGTAAATAGGATTGTGATGCTCAAGATTTGCTATATTCATAAGTTTAACTTATTAGATTTACTGCAGAACAGAAATCAAATATATTACATTTATAAATGCAGTTAAAATGTTTAGAGGAATTTAATTAACCAAGTTGTAAAAGGCACTGATTATTTAAGGTAGTTTTGTCTGTTCAACTGGAACACTTAAAAAAGTACCCTTGAATAGGATTGTTAAAATTCATTGGATTTATTAAAAAAAAAAAAAAAGATTTATAAGTGAGACTTACAGGCTTAAGGAAAATAAGACTTTTTAATTTTTATTTGAATAAATTGAATATTAATTTAAACTCTAAATAAAGGTAACTCATCCCTTTTAGTGGGAGGGAGGAAACACACACACATACATACACAAAAAAAACTCATATTGGCCAGTCAGAACCTATGAGTCATTGTTAAACTTGGTACTGGATAAGATATTAGCATTATTCTCTCCCTTGAGGAATCAGTCTACCAGGTTCTCCCAGGTCCTTGCCCAACTCTTTGCCTATGCACCCCTAACAGTAAAAAGCTTCTGGGAATGCATCTCCATTATGCGCATATTTAGTGACACTCCTTGGCAGGCACTGCAAAACCCCACCTCAAGCCCCGTTCAGTGAAGGACTTTGCCCAGCTCCTGGGACCACTGTCAGCGGATGGTCTTCAGCGGCCAGCCCCTCGGGAAGCCTCAGCTTGCAGAGAGGCGCCTGGCCAAACGCACGCCCCTCCTGGGGCAGCCCATACCCAGCCACGTAGCAGTGCAGGGGTACAAGGGCCTGGCGTCTCTGCCCAGCTCAGGACAGCTCCCAAGGCCATTCTAGCTCCAGAGCTCACCAGGGCACGGCTAAGGCTATCGCGCATCACAGCCCCTCCTCTCCCTCTGCCCAGCCCTGCTTCCTGCCTCTCCCCGGCACAGAGGCGGGTCTCCTGGACACTCCCTAATGAACGTCGGGCATGCTCAACTCCTTCACAGGGGCTGCGTCCCAGCAAACCCAACCTGAGAGGCAAACCATGTACACAAACCTCCCACTTGGTTTGTTAAATATCAGCAAAGCGTAGTGTATCTATGAGTTTAACATCTACAGGCTGGAAACAGGAAGAGAACAGAGTGCTAGTGAATCTTAAAGTGTGGCTAATTGAGAGATTGTCCTGTTATGTGGCCCATAATGTACAGTAACACACTTCATCATAGATTACATAACACAGTCTATTTCGCTCTAAGATTACATCTTTTTCACACTTACCATCCTTAACTATGCTCGTGGGAGGCAGCTGTCCTTACGTAATCATCAATGCTTGCACTGGAGCAGACACCAGAAGTATCAGCAGGGCGGACTTCTGCTTCCAGGATGATGGAGCCCGTGTGCTTTTCTCTCTTCTTCCCACTAAGTATGACTACAACGCCTGGACAGGAAAACAAAGCTAAGATTCTGAGAGGTGGGGAGAAGGCATCAGACCACCTGGATTTAGTCTCCAAAGAATTATGCTGAGTGTAAAAAGCCAATTCCAAAGGTTACATACCACATGATTCCATTTCTATAGCATTCTCAAAATAATGAAATTATAATAGAATTATGGAATTAGTGGTTGCCAGGGATTGGGGGGTGGGTATGGAGCAAGTTGGTGTGTCATGGGAAACTTTCAGCAATTGATAATTTTATTACTTACGCAGCACAAAGGGCCCAAAAGAGCAGGGGGGGAGACCCCCTCGTGGCTGGTCTCCCAGGGAGGCCAACTGCTGGGGTCGGGGCCGGTGGCCGGCAGCCTCACACGCCCCACTGTGCGTCAGCGGGGAGACTAGCCTGTGCTGCCAGAGGCTGGGGTACTTAGACACCCGGGGGAAGGGGCCCTGCCCTGAGAAGCATCTGAGGCTGGTTGTTCCTGGCTTTGGGATTTAAGGTCTGGCCGGGCCTTTTTAGTAGACCTAACGTCTCCCCCGGCTGACAGAATGGAGCGGACCGGAATATTTGCTCATGATAGAAAAGGAAGTGGGGGGTGAATAGGCGAGAGCTGGGAGGTTGGCTGCTGGGCATGTGGCTGTGACTTCCCAGGCAGTGGGGGCGGGAGGGAAGCCTGTGTGGCCGTAAAAGAAAAACATGAGGGCTCCCTGGGGTGCTGGGAATGTTCTGTACCTTAACTGCATCCATGTCAATATCCTGGTTGTGATATTGTAACATAGTTTTGCAACATGTTACCATTGAGGGAAACTGGGTCAAGGGGACCCCAAACTTTCTGAATGATTTCTTACAGCTGCATGTGAATCTATCATTAT
>JAQZBX010028874.1:0-27603 GCA_029593785.1 Cabassous unicinctus
CTAGCCAATATTCAACAACATTTTTTCCCATCAAGAAACAGTTTAGCAGACCCACAATACTGTAAACTTTTCCAAACGAAATGAGTCAATTTGCCCGTTTTCCCTTTGGTGCAATAATGAGATCTGAAGGTAAAATGAGACCTGAAATTGGAGGGAAGGGGAGTGAAAAACTGCAGAGAGAGACAGAGAGAAGAAATTCCAAAGATCTGTGTAAATCTAGGACCTGAACAACCAGCCCACTTGAGAGGTGACTGAGAGGATCACAAGTTTACTCAGAGGGCTCGAGACAATCCCTCCTCTGTCAGAAATCTGGAATGTATTCGTGGTAGGCTAGTCACTTGCCACATTCATTAGCTTGTGACAAAAAGTTCTATTTATTTGCTTATAGAAAACAGGAGAGAAAGATATTTTATTGAAGCAAATAAATTTTTCCATATCAACTTTGATAATTTAACATATAGAAACCAGGTGATAATTGTATCAAAGTCATTAAATATCCCCACAGTATTTTCTTACATATCATATATCTTAAAATGACTGAAGCCATAGAAACTGGCAATGTATGATGCCTATAGTCCTCCACAAAATATAAGAACTAAGAAATGAAACACTCTTGTTTTCCATTTCTTGGCATGTTTTTACAGAGGCAAACTTTTCTGATAATGATTTTATTTTTAAATCTTTTCGTTCTAAAATATTTCCTCACCCTTCCCTCGGTTCCAGACTTGCAAAATAAAGAAAGAGAACAAAGAATGCTGCTGGAAGAAGTTCTTGGAACAATAGATGAAAAGTACTTTAATAAGTATTTGAAAGTTAATCCCAACAGAACAGAATGTCTAGTAAACCTAGTTTGAAATGGGAATTGCTGCTTCCTAAAACTCGGAGTTGCTGTGGAGATCAAAGTGAGACATGAAAATGATCTCTTTAATGTTCAGCTTATGTTGTATAATTAATCTTAAACTTTTAAAGTAAGAAATATCCCACTTTTTAAAAACTTTATAATAACATGCACTGAAGACATGAATAACCATAGTAACACTTTGCTCCCACTGTCTTTAAATTCTACTTCTGACCTCATGCAGAGAAGAAAAAGACATAAGGTAGGAAAATAGTAGTGGTATAGAAAAGGAGAAAAATGAAGAAAAACAGTGGAGAAGAAAATGCCTGGCATGAGGATACTAAATAATGGCTGTGCTCTCATAGACTTTGAATGAAATTACTAAACATAAGCCATACCTGAAGTTTTTTTGAAAAACATTATGAATGGGTAGAAAAGACAAATTTCACCTATTTTATCATTACACCTGTGAGTTTCCAGGACTCACTCAGCTTGTGGAGGAAGCCATAATGAACAAAACTTTAGTCAAAAGTTCTAGAAAAATCTAGACCTTGCTCATTTCCAGTCTTATAAACAAGGGGAATTAATAGAGTTCTGTCAGCTCAAAAGATAGTGGCTTAAGAAAAATTAAATAAATTCTTCCTTATTTTCTCCCACTTCTCAAAATTTTATTGGATTTATAGCAGTCTCTGACAAACTCCTTAGTTCACATCCATAGGTCACATAATGCCTCAGTGAGCTTTTCAGGAATTTCAGCTTGCAGGTAGAATTACAATTTATGTTGCTTCTGTCATCTGCCCTCTTTTCTGGTTCCTCCTCTTCTTTCTGCACCTTTATTGCTGACATCCTTTGAAGCTCCCTTCCTTGCCTTCTGACCTTTCAACCACTTAGAGAACTTGCCATCTCTCATGGCTTCTGCTTTTATCCTCCAATAGATGAATCCTGATTCCACATCTATAGCCTTAAACACTTACCTTTTCTTGAACTATCTGTAAAATACAGGCAATTTTATTTTGTCAAAATCCTAAATTAGTTTTCTTCATCACAGCTTCCATATATGCATATGTGTTTTTTCAACACATAAGTTTAGGTTCAACTCACATTCTTTCAACATCCCCTAATTCTTTCTAATCAGGTATCAAGTCCTGTAGATTCTTCTTTCTCAAAAACAAGTCTGATAGCCAAAAGAATTGAAAACAGGTGTTTAAACACAAACTTATACATGAATGTTCATAGATACTCTGTTTATAATAGCAAAAAGGTCAGATATCCATCAAATGATGAATGGATAAACAATATGTGTCCTATCCATTCAATGGAATATTATCCACCTATAAAAAGGAATACTGCAGTCGATCAAGATGGCGGCATAAGACGCTAGGGTGTGCCTATTCCCCAAGAATCTTTGAACAACTAGCAAAAACTGAGAGCCATCTTCCTCAAAACTCCAGAAAACTGTTAAAAGTTTGCAGTAACTGGGCAAGGAATGAATCAAGAAAAATTAAGCTTTAAAAATGGTAGAAGGGGGAGCAGGAGTAGCTCCATGGTTGAGCACCTGTTCCACATATATGAGGTGCCAGATTCAATCCTCCTAAAAAAAAAAAAATGGTAGAAGTTTGTGGTATCTTTATTGGCCCCTCCCCTTACCTCTCCTGGGCATGGTGTGGAGCCAGCCTGAGCTTCCACTGTGGCCTGTTCCAGAGGAAGCAGAGCAAATCCTGGGGTGGCTGTATGTACCTGTCAAATCTATCATGTGGCAGTCTGAGGGACTAACCCAGAAACTAGAGCTTGTCCTACCAGAACCTGCCTGCAGGCAGAAGCAGCTTGAAGGCAGCTAAAGCAGTGTAAGAAACAAGTCAAAGTGGCCTGGGGTAAAGAATTGCCTGCTTTAAGTCATACAATCGAGTGCCCAAGAGGGGAGAAAGGCTATTTTATAGGGAGAAGAGGGAGCATTAAAAATTCTGTAGATGGGGGAATTCCTAAGGCCATGAACAAATATAAGCCCAGGACAATACCAGACTCAGAAAAGACAAAGAGGACCCAGCACTTTACATTTGCCTTGAGCGGATATTCTTGATAGGAGGGCTAAACTCTGAAGGAGAGTATCAGCCAAAGCAGAGCTCATTTCCAAAGACTGTGAAAGGTGCTTTTTATGTTCATTTGTTTTTGTTAGTTCCTGGCACTAAAGGAAATATCTGTCATATCATTATCTGGATACAAACTTAAGAAACAGACAGCTTAGGGGCTAAATCCCAGAATTAATACTTTAAAATATTAAAATGTACAGTGTCCAACAAAAGAGTATAAGTCAAACAAAGAAACTGGAAATGATGGACCATCTAAAACAACAAGATAAAAATCCAGAAATGATCAAAAAGAAGACAAGACTTTGGACATTTTGGACAAAGGCTTTTAAAAAACTCCTCAATAGGGAAGCAGGAGTGGCTCAGTCGATAGAGCCCCCGTTTACCATATGGGAGGCCCAGGGTTCGCTTCCCGGGGCCTCCTTGTGAGGGCAGGCCGGCCCGCGCGGCGCAAGGGGCTGATGCAGCGGGACCTCACAGCAAGGGGAAGATAAGCAGACACGGAGAAGACACACAGCGAATGGACACAGCAAACACAAGCAGCAAGGGGGGGATAAATAAATAAATAAATCTTAAACAAACAAACAAACAAACAAACAAAAAACTCCTCAATATGTTCACAGAGATAAAAGAAAACACAGAGAAAGAACTAAAGGATATGAGGAAAATAATAAGTGAGCAGTATGAGAATTTCAATAAGGAGGGAAATTTTAAAAGGGAACCAGACAGAAACATTGGAGTTGAAGATCACAGTAACTGAAATGAAAAATTCTGTAGAGGATTTCAACAGCAGTTTGGAGGTAGCAGAAGAAACTATCAGTGAACTCAAAGATAAGACAATTGACAATTTTCAGGCTGAGGAGCAAAAGAAAAAGAATTTTTAAAAAGTGAACAGTGCCCAAAAGACCTGTGGGGGACCATCAGCATACCAATATACACATTATGGGCATTCCAGAGGAAGAAAAAAGAAAGGGGCAGAAGGAATATTCGAAGAAATAATGGCAGAAAACTTCCCAAATTTAATGAAAGACATGAATATGTACATTCAAGAATTCTAACAAACTCCAAACAGGATAAAATTGAAGAAAACCATGCCCAGACACATAGTAGTCAAGGACAAGGAGAGTTCTGAAAGCGGAAAGAGAAAAGCAATGTGTTACGTAAGGGAATCCCAATAAGATTATGTGCTTATTTCTCATCAGAAACCAAGGAGGCAAGAGGGCAGTGGGATGAAATATTTCAAGTGCTGAAAGAAAAAACAATTGCTAACCAAGAATTCTGTATTCATGAGACTGTCTTTCAAAATGAGGGAGAGATTAAGATATTCCCAGATAAACAAAAGCTGAAGGAATTTGTCACCACTAGACCTGCCCTATGAGCAATGCTAAAGAGAGATCTTCAGACTGAAGGGAAAGGATGCAAGAAAATGGATTGTACTGGCATAAAGAAATAAAGATCTCTGAGAAAAGTAACAATATGGATAGTTACAAATACCAGTACTATTTGTATAGTATTTTTTGGAATGTAACATCACTTTTTACTTCCTACAGGTTCTAAAATGCAAATGCATAAAAGTAATGATAAATCCATGGTTTTGTACATACAATGTATAAAGAAACAATTTGTAACAAATACAAGAAAAGAAAATTACAGACCCTTATAATACAGATACAAAAATCTTCAACAAAATGCTAGGAAACCAAATTCAACAGCACATTAAAAGAATTATATACCATGATCTGGTGAGATTTATCCCAGGTATGCCAGGGTGGTTCAACATAAGAAAATCAATTAATGTAAAATACCACATTAACAGGACAAGGGAAAAAACCACATGATCATCTCAATTAATGGAGAAAAGGTATTTGACAAAATTCAGCATCCCTTCCTGATAAAAATGCTCAGAAAACAAGAAATAGAAGGAATCATCCTTAACATGATTAAAGGGCATATATGAAAAACCCACCAATATCATACTCAGTGGTGAAAGACCAAAAGCTTTCCCTCTAAGAACAAAAACAAGACAAGATGCTCACTGTCACCACCATTATTCAACACTATACTGAAAGTTCTAGCCTGAGCAATTAGGAAAGAAAAAGAAATAAAAAGCCTCCAAATTGGAAAGGAAGGAGTAAAACTTTCCCTATTTGCAGATGACATGATCCTATATACAGAAAATCCTCAAAAGTCCACAAAAAAGCTAAGCTAATAAACAAATTCAGCAAAGTGAAAGGGTACAAGATCAATACACAAAAGAGCAGCGGTGTTTCATACACTAGCAATGAACAATCTGAAAAGGAAATCAACAAAATAATTCTATTTACAATAACAACTAAAAGAATAAAATATCTAGGAATAAATTAAAGCAAAGATGTAAATGATTTATAAATGGAAAACTAAGAAACATTGCTGAAAGAAATCAAAGAAGATCTAAACAAACAGAAGGACGTTTCATGTTCATGTCTAGAAGACTTGACATTGTTAAGATGTTAAGCAATTTATAGATTAAAATGCAGTCCTAGTCAAAATTCTAATACCCTCTTTGTAGAAATGGAAAAGCCAATCATCAAATTTATATGGAAGGGTAAAGAGCCCCAAATAGCCAAAACCATCTTGAAAAACAAGAACAAAATTGGATGACTCACACTTTCTGATTTTAAAACTTTTTACAAAGCTACTGTAATCAAATTGCATGGTACTGGCACAGGAGAGACATATTGACCAATGGAATTGAATTGAGAGTTCAAAAAATAAACTCTTCCATCTATGGTCAATTGATTTTGACAAGGGTGCCGAATCTACTTAATTGGGAAAGATAGTCTATTCTACAAACGGAGCTGGAAAACTGAATATCCAGGTACAAAAGGGTGAAAGTGGATCCCTACCTCATACCATATAGAAAAAGTAAATCAAAATGGATCAAAGATCTAAATATAAGAGCCAAAACTATAAAACTCCTAGAAGAAAACATAGGGAAACATCTTCAAGATTTGTGTTGAGCATTGGTGTTTTAGACAAATGGGATTTCTTCAAAATTAAAAACTTTTGAGCATCAAGGATTTCATCATGAAAGTAAAAAGAAAACCTACAGAAAGGGAGAACACGTTTGGAAACCACATATCTGATAATGGCTTAATACTCAGAATATATAAAGAAATCCTTCTCATCAACAACAAAAAGACAAACAACCCAGTTTAAAATGGGCAAAAGATATAAATAGGGATTTCTCCAAAAAGATATACAAATGGCAAATAACACATGAAAAGATGTTCAACATCATTAGCCATTAGGGAAATCCAAATCAAAACCACAATGCCATATCATTTCACATGCACTACAATGGTTATTATTTATAAAATGAAAAATAAGTGTTGGAGAGGATATGAAGAAATGGGACCATGTGTTCTTTGTTGGTAGGAATGTAACATGGTGCAGCTGCTGCAGAAAATAGTTTGGTGTTTCCTCAGAAATTAAGTATAGAATTAAACTTCTAGGTATATGTGACAGTTTGAAGTTCTTTCATGAATCCCAAAAAAGAAAAATATTATGTTTTTGAACTAATCCATTCCTGGGGGTGTGAGACCGTTTTGATTGAACTACATCAGCAGGGTGTAACTTGGGTTGAGTCTCTGGTTTCTTGCTGGTCTTATATAAATGGACACAGAGAGAGAAAGGAAGCTGCCATATTATATTGATTCTGCCATGTAAGACAGACGATTGCAGGAAAACAGAGAAGCCCCTAGAGGCTGAGGAGGTCCTGAAGTCTGGAAACAGGAAAGCACAGAGGCTCGGAAAGAGGCCACTGGGCCCCCGGAGCAGCCAATGGCTAAGGAGACGAGCCCTGCCATATGCCTGTTCACCACATGGCAGGATGCAAGATTATCAGTAGCTGACTTTGGTGAGAAAGCATCTCTGATGGTGCTTTTTTTTTTTTCTCTTTGAGGCATCAGGGGTCAGAGATTGAACCTGGGACCTTGTATGTGGGAAGCTGGCACTCAGCCACTGAGCCACATCAGCTTCCCTGAGTTGTTTTTTTTTTTGTTTGTTTTGCCTGCTGTTTATTTTTGTTTTTTCAGGAAGCACTGGGAACTGAAACTGGAACCTCCCATGTGGGAGGTGGGTGCTCAACCCCTCAAGACACATCTGCTCCCTCTGATGTGATTTGGACATTTCATGGCCTTGGAACTGTAAGCTTATACCCTAAACAAAATCCCCATTGTAAAAGCCAACCCATTTCTGGTACTTTGCATCAGCAGCTCTGTGGCAACTAAGACAGTATATATCCAAAAGAACTGAAAGCAGGGACTGAAACAGATGTTCATAGTGTCATTATTCACAACTGCCAAAGATGGAAGCAATCCAAGTTTCTATCAACTGATGAATGGATAAACAAAATGTAGTGTGTATATATATATATATATATGCACACACACACACACACATATACACACAATGGAATATTACTCAGCAGTAAAAAGGAATGAAGTACTGATGCATGTGACACATGGATAAACATGGAGGATGTCATGTTAAATTTGCTCTATAAGAAAATTTATAGAGTCAGAAACTAGGGGTTGCCAAGGGTCTCGATGGGAGTAGAGAATGGGGATTTAATGCTTAATTGTATAGAATTTTTGTTTGGGCTGATGGGAAAGTTATAGTAATGATGGTAGCAAAACATTTTGAATGTAATTAACAGCAATGAATTATATATCTGATTGTGGCTAAAAGGGGGAAATTTTTGTTATCTAGACACCTCAATTAAAGGGAATCACATGTGCCATAATGTACTTTCTACAGTACATGAAATACAGAAGGTACTTAAAAGAGAAGGAGGTGGAGGTGTGTAGACTATATGGTTAGCAAAAGCAGGTGATGTAGAAGACAGTGATAAATGGGCTAAGGAAGATTACGTGGTACCAATAAAATTTTTGTAGACCCACCGAATTTGAAGAGAACTTATGGAAATATAATACCTTCTCATTTTTAACTCTATATGAATACTGCAAAATCAGCAGCCAATTAACAGTCCAGAGTTATTTTTAAATAAACACAAACACTGGACTGGAAGACATAAAAATTCTTATGCAAGGTTTTAGACACGTCTTAGTTTGCAAATTAATTTGCAAATTAATAACAATAGCTAACATTGAGTATTTCCAATATATCAAGAACTATTTTAAATACTTTATATGTACTATATCATTTACTCTCACAATTTCTTTATTAGATACATACAATTAGTATCAGGGCTATCATATTGCACAACACCAGAGGGCACCATTTATACTGTAGTCATAAAAATGGCACGCCCTTGGCACTATGTAATGTGTTGGCTCCAATTATTATTCCCTACTTACTTCTGGGGAAACTGAGGTGGAGTGCATTTAAGTAACATACTTAAAGTCAAACAGCTAGTTAGTGGTTTTGACCCCAGTATAAAACCCAGTGGGCTCCAGAGTTCACAAACTCAATCACTATAATATATTTACTTCTGGGATGGGGATAACATACCTTGTTTTCTTCCCCCAAACAGGTATTGGGCTAAGACTAATGTGTTTTAGAAAGGAATCACATTTTACTACATTTTGGATTTAAAAAATTCTTTAGCACATACAAATGAAATGCTGCAGTAAAAATGTTTGGAGTGAGTCTCATAATGATTTATGCATTTAAGCACTGCACAGGAAAAATATCTATAATATATTATGTGACAAAGGCAAGTTGCAAAGGAGAAAATATAACATATTTCTTTGTAATATCATAAGATCTTACAGATGAGGAAAGTTCAGAAATCAAGGAAATTGCTTTAGAACACATGAACCTTTGACTCCAGTTCAGTGTTCTTCCTCTACCTATCATTCTATTTTTCATTTATATCTGATATGAAATAATTAAGAACAGGCTTGCCCCAATTAATTGGAACAGTTATGATTAAAGTCTTCTAGTTATCTAAAAATCTATTTTTACATGGCATTTAGAGTTGAGTAGTTGTTTAATCCTTTCTAAAAATGGACAAAAGCTCTAAAAATTCAACTAATTAAATATTTTTATGCTATATTGGCTTAATTAGCTTTTGAAATGGTATTGAAATAGTTTTCAAATTCAGCAAATTTAACACTGATTCAATCCTACTATCTAATATCCAGTCTATATTCTAATTTCTTCCAAAAGTATCCTTTGTAGCAACTTCTTTTTCTGGTCCAGGATCTAAGTTCAGTCTCCCACAGTGCAATTAGTCATCATGTCTCTTTTGCCTAGTTAACTTGGAAGAATTGGTTCCTCAGCCTTTCTTTGTTTTTCATGACTGACAATGTTTTGAAGTCTATATGCCAGTTGTTTTGTAGAACTTAGATTTTAATTGATATGGGTTGAAACTATTCTTAATTTAGAAGACAAAGAGTCTTCTAATACATAGGATAAAGAATACTTTCTCTTCTACTGGAAAAGTACAAAAACACTGCCCATTTTGTAGGAAAAATAAACTAAATGACTAAATTATCATAAAATAGTACACCTGGTGTCACTGTCGCGAGCTTGTTTACAGAATTGGAAAGTGTGAATAGGGATATAGAAAGATCAAGTTTTAAAAGCCTCTTTAGTACCTGGTGCTTTTTTTTTTTTTTTCCTTGCACTTTTTTGGGTAAGGTTATTTCCACACCTACACCTTAATATACTTACAGGGAAGATAATAGGCACTTTTATTTGAATAGGGATGTTGAGGTTCTATTATGAAAACAATTATGGCCTTTATGAGTCTCAATGTACTTTATTAATGTGTTATCCTCAAGTGGTAACCATTTTATTTGATTCACTTTAATGTAAAATTTTAATAAAAATAGTTGAATTAAAAAGCCAGTTGCACTCTTTCTACTTGGGTGGCTACATGTCTAGATGTGTTAACTCCTGTGTCTCAGAATTAACTATGGAACTTCTTACCTCTGAAAGAAATGAGGGGACACTGGCATCTGCCTCCTGCTTAAGAAAGATTGAAAAATCAAGGCAACACATGCGACGCTTCCTGCATTCTTCTGAAGGACATTAGAAATAGCATTATTAACTTGTTTATGAAAGTGTTAAATTAGGCAACCAAATGACCGAGAAACTCTCAGAACAGAGAAACTGGGGAGACATGACAACTAATTGTAATGTAGTACCTGATTTGGATCCTGGAGCAGAAAGAGGACACTAATGGAAAAAGTGGTGAAATTTAAATAAAGTCTGCAGTTTTGTTAATGGTAATGTACCACTGATGGTTTCTTTGTTGTGACAAATGTACTTGGTAATGTAAGATGTTAACAATAGGGGAAACTGGGTGAAAGAAATGTGGGAATTCTGATCTACCTTTATTACTCTCCTGTAAATATGAAATTATTCCAAAGTAAAAACTTTTTTTTTTTTAGAAAGATAGGCAATCATTTGCTTGATCTATTTTAAAATAACAATACAGAATGTGTGAAAATGAATTAAATATTCATTTTATTTGGTACTTACCCTGGATATTGTTGTCTGTTACACTTAGTGATACAAAAATAGTAACCAAGTAATCCAAAGATAACCAAAAACACTCCGGCAGCAATTAATCCAGTCAGTAGGCTCAAAATATCAATTTTCTCTCTGTTACCATCTTAAGAAAAATTATTAAATAACATAAAATTAATAAAATAACTGAAAAGCACCACCTATGATTTCAATAAATTAAACACTGGATCTAAGCACATTATTAAGCACCTAATTATTAAAACTAAGTTCTTTAAAAAGTCTTTGTGCTAGAGACACTACCTGAGAAATTTTTAAATGATACTTCCTAAGAGCCCTTGTTATGGTTATTAATTCTTTCATTTGTTTTAAGTAGGTTTCATTTGTTTTAAATAGATGGGTAATGTTCATCATTAAGTGGGTATTCTTTGTGCCAGTGGACATATTACATTTTGGTATTACCTATTAAGATAAATTTGTTAAGTAACTCCAGTGTTGCAATGTAATACAGTTTCCCTTTTAGCTGGGGCTCTTCCTAAGGGAAATGAAAGAACAGCTGGCAAAAACAAACAAAAAAATACCCAACTGAAAATCGGCTAGAGATGATCACTACAGATAAGATAAAGGATTTCCCCTCTCTGGAAGTTACTTAATTCCATCCAACAATCCTAAATTACCTAACATAAGTATTTCATTCACTTGTAATGGTAAAAGAAAAAAAAAGTTAAAATACTTTAGTACTTGAAACTAATAGAGTCCTATTTTTATTCTGTGCAAGTCTTGACTTAACTAAATTGTTTAAACCAACTTTAAGCCTATTATCTCACTTCCCTACTATCTCACCAAACTTGATTTTCCCTGTGTAAATAGAAGAATATGGCTTTCTCAGTCTAAGATAGCCCAGTGTATAATTAAGATGTCGTCCTTAGATTTACAAGGTATGTATGTTGAGCAACAATCAAACTCAGACAATAAAGCGAAAATGTATTACAATAGAGAGAGGGCAGGAAAAATATTAAATTTGATCAATTCTTGCCTTACCTGATTTTGTGGTTGGTCCTCTTATCGAATAGTCTTGCCAAAATGCCATCTATGAAAAAAATAAGTTTCCCAAATTTATTTAATTTCTTTATTATTGTTTCATTTAATCTCGATGACCTAGACTAGGGGTGGTAAACTCTTGGCATATGCCATAGGTAGGATCATTCAAGCTGGAGAGCATGACTCACTCTAATAAAAGCACTACCACCTACCACTGCCTTTGCTGTCTCTGGAACTGTCCAGGGGATTACTGCCACTTTCACCTTTCTACCACTATATCCTGCTATTCTCCTTTTGCTTGCTTAGCGCCCCCACTCTGGTATCAAGAGAAGCTATTGTTAAGAGAGACTGAAAATACCAACTGTGGAAGCTGAGGCTGTGGACCCATTATCATATGTTTCTCCAATGAAAAGGAGTCCAAACTTTTCTATATTAGGTGGGCCTTCGGTCTGCCAGGAGATTTTATTGAAAGGTATTTTTTAATTTGGAAAGACATCCTTGAGACAGTTCTAAGTTCAGTGTTATTTGAGAGAATAAAAGCTGATTTTCAGGAACTGAGAAAAAATTAGAAAATGGGTTTGTGAAAAACAGAAGAAAATCCCAAAAGGCACAACTGCAAAGTATATACTTTGTTTTTCCCTCTCTAATAGAAGTGACAAATACTCACAGGGAATGGGAGGCTGGCACATATATGGGAAAATAAAGAACTAGGTTTCATTACCACCTGCATTTGAAGGATACCTGGAAAGGCTCTTATTGACCAAAGAGTAAAATGGGACTCTTGAGGAAGAGAAAAAGGAACTGGGGTTATTTTAGTCTACAAAAATAAAAATTTTGTGCCATTTAACACCTTCAAGAATAGGTGAGATTATAAGGGAGATGGTGCTGATTGGCTGTGTTTTAAAAATCTTATCAAGATTAACTGACAGGATTTAATTCTGTTTTAAGGAAGAACTCTAAAAGTTCTACCTTAAACTACACAGATATACCAAATGATAAACTCCTGGAAGCCGGGGGCTACATATTTGTATACTCAGTGCCTAGCAGAGTGCCTGGCACACAATAGATTGTCAATAAATGCTTGAGGTATAAATATGGGCAATCAAAAAAAAGGTAAGGTTGTTTCTCTTGAAGAACCTTTATGGAGATAGAAATTGCTCTGTGTCTAGAACAACTGAATCCTATCTGCCTAAGTCAAAGGACTAAAGTAAGATCTTGAAGTTTAATTCATTCTGCTCCATTATTGTTTTTGAATATAATAAAATATTATATTATATAAAATTTATATCTAAAAATATTGGCATAAGCAAAAATTAAACATGCAAAATCACAACATAGTCGATAATTTGCTAATTACTATAAGCCCAGTTAATTAAATATCAAACCATGTCTAAACAAGTTTATGAGCATTTTAAGGACGTAGAAAGAAATAAAGGTACACAACCATGATTTTGTTTAAAGCATAAAATCTCTAATAACTGGAAGTACCACTTAAGTACAATTTCATAAATTTCCAGCTAATTAACATAATCAACCAAATTACCGTTTTATCTTCGTCCACAAGAATCTCTCTAGCTTCCTCAAAATTGCAAAGTTCTTCATTGCACTCTCTTTCTAGGTCACCAGGAGTGAAGAGTTCCATATCAAATCTATTATATAGGAGACGTCGGTGTATGAAAAAGTTTGCATCTTCCTTTGATGTAAAGACTAATAAAGAAATACAATTATTTCAGATAAGATAAAAATAAAACAGAAATCCCTGTATCAATTATGGAAAAAGTGAATGGTTCTCTTGATGTGGCTAAATTATACATAACCTTTATGTACAGTTTTAAAATCCAACAAAACTTCAGTAAAAATAATTTCTGCTAAATATGAAATAAAAATATTAGCGTAATTCTAGTGCATACTTTAGTTGATTGTTAAATCTAAAAATATTGGCATAAACAAATGTTATTTAAATATCACTTTTCCCTCCAGACAATTATTTTTCCAATAAATGACAGGTTAGACTATTTTTCTAAAGGGTAGGTTCCCTCTTATCCTGACTCGGAATAATTAGTGTGGCCTGATAAAAAGAATATTGGGCTGAGAGCTGGAAGACAGGGATTCTAGGTTTTGCTTTGACTTACCTATCAACTCTTTATCCTGGGATAAGTCATTTATCTCCCTGGGATGCCATTTTCTCATTCATAATATATGGTAACTTAGCTAAATGATCACTAAGACCTCTTCAAGCTCCAAAATTATAAATGAAAATAGTAATATTAAAAGTTTTTATATTCAAGTTTGTATTAAAACTCATAAAATACGAAACTCCTAAGTTAATAAAATTATAATTATAAGACTAATTTAAAAACATGCAGCCCCTCCCAAAGATGCAGTTCTCTTCCCCCCATCCACAAGTATCTGCAATGCCTTACAAAACTCCCTCTACATTTGCTGGGAAGGTAAACGGTGAACATGACAAGATGAAGCACAGGTTGACACAAAACCAAAACATGCCACCAATGCAATATTTAAAAAATAACCCACAAACCTGAAACTCGTTTTGGTGCCACACAAAGCTTAAGTGATTTTGCTCCAGATCATATTACCAAGACTGGAATTCAGCTCTCTGAGAACTACATCCAAAGCTTAAAAGAATTTAAAAGTGTTGGTACTTCCCACTGCTAGCTTTTTTCTTTTTTTTTTTAGGAGGTACCTGGGATTGAACCCGGGACCTCGTACATGGGTAGCAGGTGCTTAACCAGTGAGCTACACCCACCCCCTGCCACCCCCACTGCTAACTTTTATTAAAAGAATATATTACAGTGGGCACCTGAAAGCCAGCTCAAGACCAACAAGAGAACACAGCCTTGAAGATTAATGTTGATTTGTGAGTGACCTTAGGTTGCCATTTATTCTTAGCCTTTTGAGAAGTTACCCCACATCAAAGATGTTTTTTGCTACTGATAATCATCTTTCCAAACCCATCTGAATCTTATAGAGCTGTTTTGCCCAAGACAGTAGCCACTAGTCACAAATGGCTATTAAGCACCTGAAATGTGGCTCATCTGAAATGAGAAGAGCTTTAAGTATGTATGTAAGAAGTGCTGTACGTAATATGTGCTGTAAAATACACACTGGATTTCAATACTTATTATGTAAAAAATGTGAAATATCTCATTAATAATGTCTTATATTGATTACATGTTGAAATGATACTAATTTTGGATATATTGGGTTAAATAAAATACACTAATAAATTAATTTCATCTATTTATTTCTACTTTTTAAATGTGGCTACTAGAAAATTTAAAATAATATATGTGACCTGCATTATATTTCTACTGGCCAGCATTGTTCTGGAGTATCAATTTCTACATTATTAATACCATATATAAGGCTATTCAAGCCAAGAGGGAAGCTAGAATGGGATAACTGGTAACAGTTGTTTTAAGAAATATTCTAAATGGCTTATAAAGGGACCAGTGTGATGAAATACTTCTGCTTTCTTTCATCTCTTTTCTTCTCAAAGATTTTATGCTACCACCAAATGGTGAAAGAGGATCACTCTATTCTTGTCCAATGGTATACCTCCCACCCTCCCTCCACTCCACCCTCATTCAGTAAAGCACAGCAGGCTACTCAAAGGTACTGCTGGTTCTACTTTCAAAATATAGCAGGAATCTAACCATGTCTCACCACCTCCACCATCACTACCCTGGTCCAAGCCTCTATTATCCCTCACTGAGATTCCTACAATGATCTTTTAAGTGCTTTTCTTGCTTCCATATATTCTGTCTGTTTTTAATATCAGAGTGATTTTTTAAAATTTTATTTTATTTTCAGCTACCGGAACCCAGGACCTCCCATGTGGGAAGCAGGCGCTCAACCACTCGAGCCACATCCTCTCCCCAGAGCAATCTTTTAAAAAGGTAGGTCAGACTGTTCCTACTTTTAAAGACCTTCTAACAGCAATCCCAACTCCCTTGGAGTAAAAGCCAAAGTCCTTAACAATGGCTTACATGGTCCTACACAATCTGGTCCCCATCCCTTACCCCTCTGACCTCAGCTCTTGCCACTTTCCCTCTCACACACTCTGTTGTAGCTACACTGACTGGCTTCCAGCTTGTCTGCTTTTCTCCTGCCTTTCACTTGCTGTTTCCTCTGACTGGAACTCTCTTCTTCCAGTTCTCTCCCTCATCTCTGTCAGGATTTTGCTCTACGTTGCCTTCTCAGGAGGACCTTCTTGAGTGCACCTATTCCTACACCTCCCTCTGGTGGTCACTCGCATGATCTGCTTTTCTCCATAGCACTTACCACCATCTCTATCAGGGGTTATTAACCTTTTTTTGTTCCACGGACCCCTTAGCCAGTCAGGTGAAAACTACAGACCCCTTACTAAGTCCACACTATACTGCGTATTATTTAATACATATATCACACCCGCACGAACACATCCCCACAAGAATAATGTTTTTTTGAATTTCAATTCAAGCTCAAGGACCCCTTGTTAAGAACCCCTGATCTATCCTGATCTGTATGCTTTACTTATTTGTTACCACTGTGTTCTCTTCACTACAATGAAAGCTCCACAAAAGCAGAGATGTTGGTGCCTGGCATATAACAGGTGCCCCAAAATTACTGAATAAATGAATGAATGAACTTTACTAAGGTGGGAAGGAGCACTTGGACTTAAATTCTACCTGTGGAGGCATTTCATAGATATAGTCTCATACTACTCAGCTTGGTATAGGTTTAAAGTAGTAAACTAGTGATGAAACAACCCACAATCTATCTAACTTAGCTATACTTGCTGCATAAAATCTAATTTCAGAATGCAGAACTAGAAATCTGCCTCTGATTTTCTACTTTGCAGATATGGCCAGTCTCTTATATTTTATTGGCTAAAAAAGCAGTAACAAATTTCTCATTGGCAGTTTTCTGTTAAGTAGGTTATCTGAGTCATAAAAATGCCCAACCACTAACCCTATTGGACTCAAAGCTACTTTCAACTTGAAGGGAAAATAAAAGAGAGCAATAAACACTTTTATTTTTCCTGAAATGATATTTATGACAAAAAATGTCCTCACCCCTATATTAAATGTGCCTTCCAGGTACTACTGTTGCCACTTCCCTGAGTGTGAAAATTGATATTGTCAGTGGGTTGACCTTAGACTTAACCTGCAATGAAAATAAAACTTTTCCCTGCTTCCTTTATTATCTCGGAAGAAATAGTGTCCTTTGTTATTTGGGTTTAAGTAACCCTAAATTTGCTTCTGGTCGAAAAGAAGTGAACTTCCCTGCCCCTTGAGCATCTTTGGCTTCTACTGGGCCTTTGTACTTTTGATCTGCCTCCTTAGGTTTTCTTCCCATCTCTATTGTCTCCTGTCTTAGGCTATCCTAAAAGGCTGTCTACATACTCTTTCAAATCCACAACCCATATATTCCATTCTCTTCCTCTCTTCTGTCTCCTCATGCTTTCTAAATAGGCTTCTTTAAAAGCATTTCAACTTTGTCCATTGGCCTGATCAAAATTTAGCTGAGGGTTCCTTCTTTTCCTGGTTACCTTTCATATCCCCATTTATTATACACCATTTGCAGGTGGAAAGCATTAACTTCTGTGCTGTACAACTCTCTTGAGGCAGAGTTACTGCTACTTACTCATTCCTCTACTCTAATAGCTCTCTGTTCCTACTTCTGTGATAGAGCTCATGCAAATTGTCTGTTTACACACTGCCTCCCCCATTAAATGAAGAGGTCCTCCAGGACAGGGATTCTATCTTTCCTTTCTACATGTCCAGCACCTAGCACAGGGCCTGGCACATGACATGTGTTCAGAAAGTGGTTGCAAAAGGAACAAGTTGGCTTTTCAAATATGTAGGATCTCTTGTTTATATTTTCCACAGGTATCTCCAGCCCATTCCCACTCAAGTATGGTCTCTAAATGCCTTCCATAGATTGTGATGTTTCTTTGGTGTGTCTTTTATGCCTGTACGGTATGTATGAATGAATACATTCATAATTATTTTGGAGATAAGCATTTGCAACTTGGGAAGCACTAAGAAGGACTCTCTTCCAAAACACACACATACAAACACACCTGGGAGGTTTAACACACTAAGCTGTATTAATCATTAATAAGTCAGCCAGAGTATTAGCGTAACAGATCCTCCCCAAATGAAAATGAGCTGAGAGTAGGATTTGATGAGGAGGGATAAGGGCCAGGAATATGTGGAGAAGTAGATCCAAAATGCTGGCACTAGGAGGGGGGCGTACAATGACTAGACAGGGAGAAAGATGCTGAGAGTGAAAAGCCATTTTGTTTTTCTTTCTGGGTTTGCTAGGATAGGCTTTTTAAATGTGGGCCTCAGGTTCAAGATGCTGGAACCAGTCTGTTTGTGACCTGGAATCCACAAGGTGTCAACGTCTAGGTTAGCAAGTCCCCATCCTACTCTTCTGTCATCCATCTGTCTTTATTCAGATCGAGTTTAGACATTTGAAAGTCAAAAAGGACTCCCACCCCTATCATTTTACAGTTGAAGAAATTTAAGCCCAAAAGGGTTAAGTAACTTGCCTAAGGTCTCAAAGCAAGCCCAGACTAGATCCCAGACTCCTGTTCCATCTTTTCAGGAAGGACAAGGTACTTAAGCTCATTACAATTACCACATAACCTCACTAGAAAAACGGCACTGACTGATTTTCAAAAGTTGAAACAGGTTTTCCCTTCAGTTAACCACAAACCAGGTGCTGAATACATCTTTATCAAAGAAAATGCACAGAAATAAACTTGTATCAATTGAGTATAAAAACATAAAAAACAAACAAACAAAAAAAAACCAAAGCCACACATTATCAAGCAAACCACAAATTCACCTGAAGGCTATTTCAGTGTTTCTAAGATTGATGGGGTCATGGAATTTCAAATACTACACTTCCCTGCTTGGGATCTAGAGAACGCGGCTCCGATTTCCAGGAGGCTGTTATTCGAAACTGAAGCCATGCTTACCTTCTTCTCCCGTTTGCCTAGAGTCCCTTGAACTTCTTGTGCAATGAGGAAACGCGAAGGTAACTGCCGGCAGTTGGCTGAGTAGAACCAGAACAGTAAACATAGTCCGGCAACTGTCAAACAAACTAAAACAAAAACAAAAAACAAACAAACAAAATACACGTCAAAAAAAAAAGCCCCTGGCTCAGCACTTTGAGTTTCTGTGGGAACTGAGTCACCGACCTGTTGTGCTGAAAGCCACTGCGCGACTGCGCCCCGCGCGCGGTTTCGGCCGCCGGGTCCCGGCTGGCGCCGGGAAAGCGCTCCCCCAGGGGGCCAGCGGACAAGGGCCGCGCGCCGGGACTCTGGGGCAGGTCCAGCGGGCACCTGTCGCCGCGGGCGCCGCTCCGCTTTGCGTTCGACTCCGACTCGGTCCTCTGGGAGCAGCGCCGAGGTGGCCCCTTCCGAGTAACCCCGCCAGGGCCCAGCCGCCCGGTCTCGCACTTGCAGCCCGGGACACATGTTCCAGGAGCCCCCGGGCCGGAGCTCGGTGGTCGGGTGGTCCCTGGGGCCGCCAGGCCCGCGGTCTCTGGAGCCAGGCGCACAATCTCGGCGACGCTCCGGGCCTGGCTCTCAGCAGGGCCGGGGTGGCCCGACGCTCGGGCCCAGGAAGCGCCTAGGGGTCCGTGGAGGGGGTGCCCAGGCCAGCCGGGTGACGCGCGCGATAGGAGGTCCTGCCTCGGTTTTCGGAGGCCGCCGAGGGAGCAGAAGGAGGGAGAGTAGGTGGCTACTTGGGAGGACCTGGCCGCGCCCGCCCAGCCCCGCTCCTCCTCCCCGGGGCCGGCCTACCTGCAGCCGGGAGGCCGTGGGGAGGCGTCTCTGAGCGCCGCGCTTCGCTCTCGCAGCCGCGCGCGGTTCTGTCCCGCTGCCTGGGCAAGCCCCGCCGCCCGCCGCGGGTTGTGGCCCCGCCTTGGCGGCGGGGATGGCCGGTTTGTCACTGGTTTCTAGAGCATGAATGGCAAGAGACCTTAGCACTAATCGATTTCATTGGTTCTCAAATTGGGGTCAGCCAGGTGTGCGAACCTCTAACATGATCCTTTCAGGGGATCTCCGAGGTCAAAATTGTTTCCATTATGATAATAAGATATGCTTTGCCCTTTTAAACTCTCATTCTCTCATGAGTGCATGGTGGAGATT
Source organism: Cabassous unicinctus (assembly GCA_029593785.1). Classification (NCBI taxonomy): domain Eukaryota; kingdom Metazoa; phylum Chordata; class Mammalia; order Cingulata; family Chlamyphoridae; genus Cabassous; species Cabassous unicinctus. The sequence goes on from JAQZBX010028874.1 coordinate 19,613, forward strand.
TCCCGAGGCTATTTGACGTTTGATTATGTCTAACTAATAGAATACCTGTGTGTGAATTCCTGCATTTCTATATTTTCTGTTTAGAGCACCAACGTGTGCATTTCATAGAGATTAATCAGTTCTCAGTACTGCTGTGCTTTAATAGCTGTCTTTGGTTATACTTGCTAGGATAGCTGTAATCTCATTATCCTCGAATAAATAGTTATCTTGAAATCCTGAAGTTTTCCTTGAGCCTATGTTAGAAACACAAGAAATACACTTTGTTGTCGTGGTTTGAAACAATATTTTGAGCTTTTCTCAGTTTTAATATCTAATATAAATATCAACAGATATAATCCACACAAGCAAAAGCTCTTAGGAGACCTCGATAATTTTAAAGAATGTAAAGAGGTCCTAAGATTAAAGAGTTTGAGAACTGCTGCTTCAGGTAATGAAGGCAGTAGGTGTACAGTGGGTCCATGCCAGTGATGTTCCTGCTCTTCCTTGCCCAAATAACATGTATAAAAACTTTTTTTGGAACACTTTTAAGGTTCCAGGATTTGGCCAGAGGAAACTTTTTTCCCTTCCTCATCTTTAATTCAGTGTTCACCAAATTCCTTTTTTCTTCCCACAAAGGCTTTTGTCCATTTTATTCTGATTGTTTAGAATCAACTGAACTCTTCCTAAGCTGTCTGCAGACATTTCATTTTCACTGATTCCTTCTGGTCGGGGCCTTTTCTTTTCCCTTCTTCCAAATCTCTTCCTCTGCTTTCCATCTGCCCACCCTGATGGTTATTCTTCTCTCCTTATTTAAGCAATTGGGATCAAATTGTGAAGAGGCTAGAGATGATTTCTTGTGGTTGACATTCTAGAAGAAAGGACACATCTTCACCAGAACACTCATTCTTTTATTTATTCATTCATTTAGTCAACATACAGCATGGAGCCTGGGAGATATAGAGATAAATGCCACAGTTTCTGTTCTGGAGGAAAACTTAATCTGGGTAAGATGAATGCGCAGGCTGGCCAGTAAAGTTCTTGTTGAGGGTGAGAACTGATTTATTTTTACATCTTCCCCAGTACCTGGCAGAATACCTTCTATGTTGTATGTACTCAACCCCTTTTTATTGGGCAAAAGCATAATGCTTCACACTATGTTGGGAGAGGCAAAAGGTCTGTTGCCTAATGCTCTGGAATCAGCAGTTGTGAACTTTGATGACATTCCCCAGTGGAATGTGTCCGCCCACATATTTGGATATTTGGACCAAAATAAATGAAGCTTTGTGCTCACAAAAATTATCAGAGTCTACAGACTTCTGAGAGGGGAGGCAGAGGCAGAGGCAGAAGTATGAGTCTGTTTCTTGGTGTTGAATTACATGTTCCCCTGTAATATTAGATCCTAAAGAATATTACTGCATTTGGCAGATGCACACAAACTTCAATCACTATGGAACTGCAAGATATTTTGCGGTTAGATGGCAAAGAGAGAAAAAGAGAACAGCCAGTAACAACAGTGTCCAAAATGGCTGATTTCTTGTTTACTGGGTATACTCATTTTCTTATTTTGTACCATTTGCTTTATAAAATTACAATGTTCTTATGCCTTCCTTCCAAAGCATTTGAAGTTCTCTCCAAGATAGTATTTCTCTTATTCTCCTAGCATATCTGTGGGCCAGATATTATGATTCTGTATTTACAAAGAAGGATACTGAGGCATGAAGAAGTAAAGGGCCTTGAATAACCATTGGCCGAGTAGTAGCCCATCTCTTGACTCTTTCCAATGCTTTTTTGATTTATTACCAAGCAATAAAGGGCAACAGGTAAAGAGTTATTTAACTTCAAAACAAATTTAAAAAATCAGAGCAATGAGATTAATGGACTTAGATTAATGTGATAATGTGACTGAGTTTGAGAACATACCCACCCACCTACCTGTGTGAATTCAAGAGTGAAATGGAAACTCGACTTACTGTGTGGGCATGAGGATTAACTCAAGAACTGTGACAAGAAATGTTGAGGTTGTAGCCATGAAGCTCTACAATGTAAGGTCACATCTGCATCTTTAAAGATACCCTGATATCTGTGTCATTAGATGACTTGGAACAGGTAATGCAACTTTACTGAACTTGATGTTTCTGTGGCATTTACACTTGACATTTCAACATCAATTGTTGCTGTTTTAATTTAGCCCAGAAAAGTCAGCAGGTGGAAAATGGAAAGACTCCTGCTGTGCAAGGTTGATTATATACCCATTTACAGATGTTTTCAGATTCAACAAATAGGTAAAGGGATTAAAGATTTTATTCTAAACATTTGCTTAATATCCTCTAAGGAAACTTCTGACTAAAGCTCATATTTAATTCTATCATTTAAGACCAATGATTCTTAATAGCAACAATTAATTAATATCAAAAACAGTGTGAGAGGTCATCTGGTTTCATGTCACGCTGTGGATAGTCATACTGCATCTGTTGCTTTAAAAAAATCCTTTTAGTCTTTACCAAGGCACCTAGCAACTTGAATCAATGTGCTTCTGAGCTGCCCCAGGGGCCTGTGACAGTGACTTGTATCACAGCTTATCACCAGACTCTCACTCTGTGCTCAGATCTTGGCTTTTTTACAACTATAATTCTTCATTCATCAGGCTCATTTCATCATCATAATTTTACTCTCTGATTGTCACAGTTGTTTTTGTTTGTTTGTTTGTTTTGCCTCTCTTTTGTAAATCCATGTTCAGGTAATCAGGTAAACATACACAAGTTTATTTGGCATCAGTTGCTGTTACAACCCAACTCCTGAAGGGCACTATTTGGTAGGGCTGTGAGACCAAAGAACACACCTGGCATTTAGTCAGGCATAAGCTTTATTGGGACTTACGTCTAGACAGGAGAGACTCTTTGACTGTGGCCAGTGTGTGTTGAAGTTAGCACTCCGCAAAGAAACAGGGAAATGAGGGGTGATATGAGAAATAACAAGGATATTCCATAGGGAATGAGAACAGTTCCTGCTAGGGTCCCGTTACGGCACACATGGGGTCTGGTCATATTTTCACTAGGCCCGTAGGAAGGACGTTTACTGGTTTGGGAAGATTATAGTTTATGATACTATCTATGCATTCTCTCCCCTCCAGGGAGGGTTGTTAACCTTTAACTTATGTCTAGGCCATGCAGGCGGCTACGTGCTGAACACTGGGGGAAGGGGACTTGGGTCCCCACGGTCCACCCTCACGGAGCAGCCTACATTGACCATAGGACAAACATTGCATCCATATTCCACAGCAACAGTATAAAAGACAACAGCTAAAGCCATTATGTGTTTTTCAGTAACAATTGCAGTTCCACCTGGCACAAAAACGACCAATGGGTAGAACTACCAGGGGGCGTGCTTTATTCTATGTCTAGGCTTGATAGTAAAATTACACAATTCAGGGGGTAACTACCCCACATCACAGATTGCCTCTTGTTCCGTGGAGACAGGGGCAATGCAATCTATGGTGAAAGACTCAGCTGTTAACCATCCTAAACCATTATATACAGCATATCCTAATAAAGGCCTGGGTTTATTCACCTCTTCCCTTACAAGAGAAAAAATATCATTACAAGTCTCATTGAGGGGAAGCAGGTGTGGCTCAATCGATAGAGCTCCCGTTTACCATATGGGAGGCCCCGGGTTCGCTTCCCGGGGCCTCCTTGTGAGGGCAGGCCTGCCTGCGCGGCGTGGTGGGCTGATGCAGCGGGACCTCACAGCAAGGGGGAGATAAGCAGACACGGAGAAAACACACAGCGAATGGACACAGCGAACACAGGCAGCAAGAGGGGGATAAATAAATAAATAAATAAATCTTTAAAAAAAAAAAAGTCTCATTGAAAGACGGCAGCTGAATCTCAGTCTTAAATGAGAAGGTCTTGTTCCAAATTTGTTGATGGGTAGTATTCTGCCATGCTAGCAAGGTGTTCCACAATGTCCAATTTGCAGAAACTGTGGTCCAAAGAAGGCCAGTAGCACCCAGGGAGGGTAAGACTGTGCAACATTGGGTTCGATTGTGGGCATGGGTTACTGCCAAAGCCCACTTTAGAAAGGTATTGGCTAGAGCACTATGGGTGAAAAGAAAGATGTTTATGAAGAACAGTAAGGTGCAGATCATACTGGTCTAACAGTATACAAGTAACATTTCTATTAGTAGATAACAAAGTACCAGGTAGGGGAGTCCTATGAGGAGGTTTCCAATACCATACATTTTCCCCCTCTAAATTCTCTGTGTTTTCTACAGTGACCTCAAAAACTAGTTTAGGCACAAGAAGAGTCCACATAGACATGCATAGGACTTCAGTTATTTGCTGTCCTGATTCGTTGGTTTTCTACCTTTTCCTGTTAGCTTTCAGGGAACCAATGGGGAAGCATTTCTATTCGGAGTTATCCAGGACTTCTTTTGAATCTGAGACTTTCAAACTGGACCTTGTGACTAGGGTCTTTGGTGGGCTTTATTCTGACCAGCTGCCTTCCCTATTTCTTATACTTTTTTTTAAAAAAAAAGATTTATTTATTTATTTCTCTCCCTCCCCCCTCACATACTTATTCTTTTTTTTTTTTTAATTTTGTTTATTTATTTATCTATCCCCCCCCAATGCTCCCGCTCGCTGTGTCCATTTGCTGCGTGCTCCTCCGCGTCTGCCGTCTCCCTCCGTTGGGTCGTCCAGCTGCACCAGCTCACCGCACCGCGCGGGCTGGCCTGCCTTCACCAGGAGGCCCCGGGAAGCGAACCCGGGGCCTCCCACATGGTAAACGGGAGCCCCATCGATTGAGCCACATCTGCTCCCCTACTTATTCTTAAGGGGGAAGCTGAAGGATGATGGTCATTCTTCTGTAGCTGCTTCCTGATGGTTAGGGGCAGAAGTTCCCTGCCTGACAAGATGTGAAACTCTCTAGCTATTCTATTGAGGTTGAGGGACCATGGTTAGAACTGGATGAAATCCCTGCATGACTAGTACCTTGTTCTGGAAGGCATTGATTCTGGAAGAAATTAACTTAGTTAGAATTTTGAAAATACATGGTCTTACTAAAAGGATAAAGAAAATGGTGATATGTGACCCCCAAAAGGAGGCCAGCCATGACACATTGGACCATGGGAATGAGAAAGGCCAGGTGACTGCAGAGGCTACGTCCTTTGGAAACTGATGGGCTCGGTCTAGTACGTTTCAAATGCTGTCTAGGAACCTGCCACCCGCAGTTCCCACAGCCATGGTTATTCCTAGGACAGCTAGGAGAGGTATGAAGAGAGGCACTGCCCTAGACATAAATTCACCAAGACAATATAGGCAACAACAAGATGAGCATATGGCAAGTAAAATAAAGACAATACTTAAGAGAGCCATTCTTTTATCTTATAGGCACATCCATTAATTACTTAGAAAATAAATTAAGTTTAACACAACTCTTAACATGTTCAATATCCCTCTGCATATGATCTAGAATAGAAGAGATATTATCACATTCAACAGGTATATAGGTACAGCACTTAATACTAATCAATGCACAAGTTCCTCTTTGAGCTGCAGTTAATAGATCTAAGCTTCAGGTTTGCAATACCATACATGTTGTCTCTCCATGGGAGCAGGCCATAATGCCAATTTTATTTGTTTAAGGTCTACTCATATCACTCCAGTAATTATTGCTCCACTTGGTATATTCTTCACACAGCCAGCATGCTGCAGCACCATTGGCCCTAGAGAAAGGCTCCAGTGTTTCACTAACCAGGTGCATAGTGCCCTTTGGCACTCTGAAAAAGAGCCAGTTTGGAGGCACTGTAAATCTTGCCATATCGTGCCATCACCAGCTGCTGCATGAGTCTGAAACTGCAATGTACTTTCCATCCACTTCAGGAGCCATGTCCAGAGATGTGGTAGATACTTTTATTATTTTGGGGGTCATAGTGACCAACCTAGCCAATAACTCAAATGGAGAGGCACTATGCAGGATACTGGAGGCCTAGTTTGAATGTACAAGAGTGTTTGAGGGGGGCAGATGTAGCTCAAATGGTTGGGCGACTGTCTCCCATATGGAGGGACCTGGGTTCGATCCCCGGGACCTCCCAGTAAAATAAAGAAAATATAGAAGGCGTGTGGGCCGTGAGGGCCCATGCGTGGGAGCCCTGCCAGGCCCCGCCAGGCCCCGCCAGGCCCTGCCGAGCCACACAGCAAGATGGTGACGTAACAGGAGAGTGACACAAAGGGAGAGCCAAGACGAGACCTGCTGAAAAAATCAGGAACTGAGGTGGTGCAGGTGGCAGAACACCTCTCTCCCACATCGGAGGTTCCCAGGTTTGAATCCCAGTGAAGATAGGAGGAGAAGGATGAGAAGAGAGGGCAGGAAACAGACACAGAGAACTGCCCAGCGAATGGACACAAAAACAGCAAAAACGGTGTGGGGGGGTTAAAAATGGATAAAAAGTAAAATAAATAAATAAATCTTTAAAAAAAAGTGTTTGATAATACTGAAGTCTATCTCTTAATTTTTGTATACTTTCTAAATACTTCCTATGCAATTTATAATGTATTAAATGGACTTAATTATTTTTTTAGTACTTTACTTTTTACTTCTATATCTTTACCATGATTATATTAACTAACAGGTATTTTACTTTAGCAGTATAGGAAAAACTACTTTCTCCATTATTTTATGAAAATCTAAGATTCCCAAATGGAATCAAGATTATCTTACCCCACCACCACTTTAATATACAGATTGAGGTGGCCTCTGACAGGTTTCCCTGTTATGAAGTTACTTTTTGTTGTCAAATTCAATTCAGTTTCTATTTAATAAAGGCTTCCTAGAATTAGCCATTTAAATATTTCGGTTTAAAAAATGCTTTTACAAACTTCCAAAACTATCCATAACCACATACTATAGTTATTTATCTCAAGACAAATTTCACCTTTACAAAAAATATTCCCTTACTTAATGCTACCTTCTACAATACCTTCTACAACTTTCTGTATTCATTCAAGCCTTGTCTTATATATTTTCACTCTGATTTTATGAAAACCAGCCATCTTGTCTTAGGACAAAACACATTCCCTTAAACAAACTTATCAAACTTTAGTCAGCATTGACTAAGAATTTACTTCCACAAACCTTTTGAGTCTTTCTAAATCCATTTAAGTCTCATATTCTTCATCCTGTTCTGTGAAGGAAAAAAACCCCAAAACTATTTATTTCAATTTAGGCAAAAAAAAAAAAAGAGGTTTGTAATAATTTCATTAGCCAAACACTTAAAATTTTCATCATTTTAATGCTAATTTATTTTATTAGTATCCTGTAAACCTAGGGAGGTTACACCCAAGCTAAATAAAATTGAAACCATTATAGTTTATGCAAGAGATGTTCTTTTTTCTTCCTTCCCCCACAGGAGGCTAAAACCTCTTTTTTTCTTTAATAAAATTCTAAAATTGTGAATAACCTTAAAAGCATACTGACTGCCAGTTTCTGGAATATATTATACTTGTTTCATTTGCTTTAATCATAATTTAGAAAAATCTTTCCATAGCTTTCAAGGACTTTTTCTTTACTTACTAAAATTTGGCCATTGTATTATTACTGTCATCTCAAAAGCTGTTAAAATTTAATTGGGGAATTACAGGACAGAATATACAAAACAAGGTTTATTCTATAATAGCCCCTCTGTCCCTATTATTTTAATTTCCAGGTCTAGTAGACAGAATTCTAGGCTAAACTCACATCTCCCCTATCTTTCCACACCAAGCCCATCCCCTTAGTTTCCTAAACTGGTTTTACTGGAATTCAGTCAAGGTTAGGAGAAGACCCTAGGGGCAAGATAGGCTAGAGAAAGATTATGGGAGAATTCAGGATAAACTTTTTAGTTTCTTTCCTTTAAATAGATTCTTTATTCATATTTTATGTGACTTTTTATCCTATTTGGCTTCTCCAATTTGGGCTTCAGGAGCACTCATTTACTTACATAAGCACCCATTTAATTTTTAGCAATTTGAATAGAA